>JAULKK010187296.1:0-26310 GCA_032355705.1 Rubia peregrina | reverse complement strand
CTCTCTCTCTTGTGTGAAAAATCATAACTTTGTGTGAAGAAGATGTTCAACATGATGACTCTTGCATGATAGATAATTATGATTGCCTTGATGTGACTCTTGATGATAGTGATGAAGATAGTTTAATTGAGGAGATTTTTAATGACTTTAAAAGTGGGGATAGAATTCCTACCTTGCACTTTAATTTTGATGATCATGTCGATGAGACTATTGCCTTGCATGATGTTAGTGATAAATTGTCTATCTTGGATTGCTATTATAAGCTCACTAACATGCAGCGGTTAGTGGAGAGTGGCGAGGACGTAAAACACCCTCGACCCCCTCCTAAACCCAAGGAAATGGCTAAGGAATCGACATAGGCTATGAAGAGATACTCATTTGTCTTGGAAAACAAAGTGCTCAAAGTTAAGGATGACACCTTTTGGAGACTTCTTCACAAGGACGTCAGCGTGGGTGGAGTTGCCAAATGGTAGGTAATTTCAATTACAATGCATAATTCATGAGAACGACAATAAAAATACGGCGCTCAATTTTTCTTTGTTTGATATCTTTTAGTAGATAGATGTTGCATGTTTTAGTGTGTGACGGATTTTTGAGATGCAACTCTTGATTGATTGATGAATTTGAGTTTGAATCTCATTCTATTTTAATGAAAGGATATAGGTTTTATTAGGTGACAGAGTATTTTTGAAGAAGGAGAAAAAAAGGGAAAATGACACTATTCACAGAGGTGACCTCGTGTCACACCCATTTGGCACGAGGGGGCCTCATGATGAGTTCTGGCATGGCTCGTTCCGCTTGGAAAGGCTCGTGTTGAATTCTGGCATGGTCCTTGCCGGGTTGTTGACACGAGGGGTTCCTAGTGTCAGACTTCAGGTTTGGCGATTTTTGGGCATAAAAAATCAGATTTATTAAAAATTGAATTTTAGTTAAAACATGAAATTTTTGGCTCATTAATTCAGCAAAACCTTTGTTTTTCCTTCAAGTGTTGGTGTAAATAGTACATCAACACCTCCGTCATACATAAATTGATTGGTACTTTTTTGTTCCTCTCACTCTCTTATTTTAAAAAATGGCGTCCTTATCTCATGTATACCTCTTTTTTATTCACATTCTTTGCTGAAAGTGTTAATCCATAGTACATTACCTCACCCATGGGACTCATTTAACTCATTAAAATTTCTCAAGAACACTCACTCACTTTCCTTGGGATATATAAAAAAATGAGCCACTTTTCTAAAAAATTAGCATTTTTGCTTCTTCTTCTTGGCTTCAAATTCTGGGTAATCCTTTGAGATCTATGTTTACTTTAGCATTATGGTGATGTTATTAGAATCTTTATGCTTGAAAATATGTTGAGGTATTTTTGAGAGAAATTTTTGGGTTATTTGAGTAATCCCTATACTAAACTAAGTGTGGGGGTGAGTTTATTGTTCTTGTGCTTTGATTATGTGATATTTATTGAATGTGATGATTTGGGAGGGATGATTCTTGATTGCATGATACTATTTATGGGATGTTATGATTGTTCATGGGTTGACTGTTTAGAAAGGATGTTTCTTGATTGAATAGCCCTTATGTTAAGATAACATGTTTTGAAATGTTGTAGCTATTTGGGAAGAAGTATTCTTTGTGAATAAGTCTTGATGCATGAGTTTGATTATCCTTGCATTACAATCTTTTCTTGATGTGAATATGATGCCTCCAAAAAGACCTAGATCGAAGAAAGGAACAATTTTCCCGGGGTGACAAAGGGAAGAAGCCAGCCAAAGCTGTGAAACGAGGGCCGAAAACTACCCTTCCTCCTACTCCCACTAGTTTGGTTGATAAATTCATGGGTTTAACCAAAAAATTGGGAGCACAACCCGGAGGTGGAGGTACCTAAGTGGTCCAAAGCGTACCATCTTGGAAACAAAGTTTGCTTGCTAGGAAACTTTGGAAACTCTAGGCCTACTCGATCACGTCACATACTTGATTAGTAGGATAGGCCTAGAGGGCTTCTTGGATAAGAACTCAAAGACCTATGTTGGATGGACTTTGGAATTCTTGGCAACTTTGGAACAAATTAAGGATAACGACGGGAGGAAACTCATTCGATTCCACTTGGATGAAATTGAGTACATTATGTCACATCGCGACATTTCCCAAACATTTGGGTAGAAGTACTAGAAAGAGGTTCCGAGGACACACCGACAAGGCATACCATTTTCTTTGAGCAATTTGGGAGGATTCTTTCTGGCACTGAGAGGAAGCATCTTTGCAAGAGCACGACTATTGTCCATCCAAGGGGGAGATATATCCAAAGATTATTATGCATGGGGTATTCTGTCACGGAGAATTTCACAGTGTCTCGGTTTGGATGTCCAAGTCCTTTGGTTGATGACTCCGGAGGGGAATTTTTACCCAAACATGGTGGGAGATTTTGTGGATGAGTGTCTTTCCATTGGAGATAGGAAGGGTGGAAAGATTCCTATGGGTTGCATGGTCAGACTTCTAGCTCAACATTTGGGGCTACCGATCCCTTCTTCTTTTGTGTTGGCTAATTTGGGATGCTCAGGTACACGGTATACAATGGACAAGGCGTCTATGGTTGCTTCCACAACTTCAGAGGATTGCTTTGTATGGTTGTATGGTGGTTCCACGGTGTGAACTTTATAATTCTACTCCAACAAGAGCGTACAATGATCAATCATAATATAGTGTTGGATGATCTATTCTTAGCCCCAGATTCGAGGTTTGAGAAGGATTTATGCAAAATCCTCTCAAACCCAGACATAGATGTCGAGAATAATGATGATGAGACCCCAAGTAGGGAACCCACTAGCCGCACTCACCTACCCGCGAACATCCTTGACCATTTCTATATTTTTGGGGAACAACTCTCTAGTTCTTCCCAACTTGTGCGGGATATCGGTGAAGTGGTAGGGGATGAGCATTCATTTGGAGGAATTTGGAAGTAGGCTAACCTCTATAGAGAGTACAATGCATGATTGAGGGTCTAGGATAGACACCATTGAGTGGGAGATGGCAGAGGAGTTTGTCATCATAGATGAGAGATCGGATGTCCACGAGGAGGCTATCGAGCAGGTGCTTGAGGGATTTCACATTTCGAAACTCGATGGCTTTCGAGATGTTATCCCTATTGAGAGGCACAAAATGCGTCAAGAAGAAAGGCGGGGGATGAGTGAGACTCGACACTAGAGGAGGGAACCTTCGGAGTCTCATGAGTGAGTTTCATTACTTCCATTTCTCTCACTTATGGTTTATATTGATTCATCGCATTGGGGACAATGCTTGGTTTAAGTATAGAGGAGGTAGTGAAACACTTAGGAATTTTCATCTTGGAATTCCTTTTTTTATGATTGTTTTGTTTGGTCTCTTTTGGTGTGATCTTTGATTTTGCGGAGTTTGGTAGAAACTTTGGTGGTGTAATCTTTAGGGTGCTATCACTTTGTTATTTTGGGATGAAACTTTGGTGGTGTAATTTTGGTTTTATATGATCGTTTTTAGTATGAAGCTCAACTTTGAGGCATTTTGTGCTACACAAGTGAAGAAAAAATGAAAAATATACCTGGCTAAGTTGGAAACCTGAAAAGGAAACTTAGGCAAAAATGAGAATGAAAACCCGGATAGGTCGAAAGGCCTAGGTAAAACTGAGAGGCTAAGGCCCGACTAAGTTGGAAAACTTAGGATAAAATGAGAGGCCGTGTTGAAAAATGTGAGATGGTGAGCTCAACATGTGTGAATGCTAGGATGAAAACCCGAAAGGCCTCCTAGGAAAAATGAGATAAATTGAGAAAATGGAAACTAAGTTGAGAATCTTGCGGAATTATCCTTGGTTTTATCTAAGTTGACAATATTGAGTTATCCTTAGCTACAACCAAGTCTAGGATCTTGGGGATTATCCTCGGTGTTTTTTAGGCAACAACTCTTGGATTGCTTTTGGTGAACTATTCAGTTGGGTGGTTTTTTATGACCTAAATGCTTACTAAATACAAATAAGTTGATAGTGGCAAATCGGGATCGTCCACGAAGAAGAGGAATTTTCCTAAGGGTTCATGCATATAAGGACGGATATAAGCCTATATATATAAGCAAGTAAATGGGTGGTTGGTTTTTCCTAAGTTATGAATTTAAAGACAATATAACTAGTCAAGTCAAGTAACTATGCTAATCATGCAAGAAACTAAGAAAAAGGAATAAAAATTACAAATGACAAAGCCTTGGGGGTAATTGATTTCCGCTTTCGAACCTCTGATCTATCCTTGAATCCATGACCTATTCTATTCTTTAACTACTTGTTGTGAAGAGAAATCTTCTATTCTTCTTTGATATTAGTTTACAAGAGTGAATTCGACATCTCTAGCTAAACCTCATTAATGACTCCTTTTGTCAATCAATGCCTAAAAGTATCTCATTGATGGCATTAAGCATGAAGAATAAAAAATCTTGGTAACACTTCTAAACACTACACCATGTCTAAACATTGAACCAATTCAAGCACTTACACAAGATTAGTCAAGAACGTTCAACATTCATAGATTTCTCCTATTTGCTACACACAAAAATTTACAAAGAGTTTGACATCATCACATTCATCTAGCAATTATCAAATGATCAACACAATTAGAAGTTCTAATTCATGCCATTGGATTCCATATCAAAAGAGGGAAAATTAGCTACTTTCTCCCAACCCTAACAAGAAATCATACAAGCAATTCATATACCCAAACTTCCAACACCATTAATGCATTCAAAAACCAAATTCAAAGAACAATAAATTCACAATAGAGAACGCATTAAAATATAGAAGTGATTCTCAAGACATGGATAAACAAGCTTCAATCCATTGCTCTCAAGGAGATTACTAGCCTAGATAATGAAAACACATAACTAATCTACAAAAACCAAGAAAAGAAGAAGAAACTAGGGTTTCAAACCCAAAAAATCATTGGAACAAAAAGGGTTTTTGAAGAGAGAGGATATGGTTTTGTATTTATAATACAAAAATAACTCTGACCCCCGTCTGTCGCAAGTCGCGACGAGACCATCGCGAGTCGCGACAGTGCCTATATTTAGCATCTTGATTTCTTTCTTCTCCTTGTCTCAAGTCCCCCTCTTCACTCACTTTTGTTTAATCCTCCTAGTATTAAAAGCTCAAAAGAAGGTCTTCAAATCTTTAAAGATAGTCTTCAAAGTCTTTCGACATTTTCCTTGTCACACAAAATCCCATAGAATAGTAATAAAAATGTAAAGTTGCTCTTAACTTATCATAGATAATTTCAATGAAAAATACCACATTTAGAGCATAAAAGTGTACAAAAGTGAACCCAAAAAGTCCCCAAAATAACCGTATAAAATGGACACATCAAATCTCCCCACACTTGAATCTTACTCATCCTCGAGTAAGAAAAGATTCAAGAACAAAAACAATTTCACATGTCCACATCCTAATACTAATATCCCCCCAAATCAAAGCCTCACAAAAACTGTCAATATCATAAGTCTCAAAATCAAAGATCAAATGAGAATTATTTTTTCCACACAACCCCAATTCCTAAATCTAACCAAACCTACCACCTATCAATTCATTCATACCCATAATTTTTTTAAAAGTCCTGAATTGATACTCCCACTATCCAATGGCATAAAATGAAGTTCAAACCATATGAGAAGTTCAAGCACATACTTCACTCCATACCAATATATCAACCAAAATGAAGTACCTAAAGAATCAAGAATTGACAATCCTACTTCGTTTTCCCCGCTAAGTTATCGAATCCCAAGAAGTCCTATGATTTTAGGCTACCCGATGCATCCATATATCAACTGCAACCTTATGACTCCAATGCTGGGAAATGACTAGATTTTTTATAAAATTTTATTTTTCTCCTTTTCTCTCATTTTGCCTAGGAGCTCCTTCTGGTTTTCATCCTAGCCTCAAATCATATTTCTTAGGCTCTCATCATACCCACATTTAGCCACTAATTTTTACCTAGGCCTCCCTTTAAGGTTTTCGATCTATCCAGGACCCCAATGTTGTCTAAATTGTCCTCTCGGGTTTTCAATTTAGCGGGTCTATTTTTTTTTGCCTTTTCCCTTTCCAATCCAAAGTAGAAAAGGATTTCAAGATCAAGAACACATGAATTTAAGTCCTTTAACCCCTCCCCACACTTAAAACATTACATTGCCCTCAATGTAAACATATAAGGCAAGAACGATAAAACCAAAGGTAAGAGGTAAACTGACTCATATTTCTCCACATAGTTGCTAGTTGTACGGCACAATCCCATGTATCCGTCTGAATTTGGTTCAAAAATTGGTTTCAGAACCGGAGGGGGAGTTAGAGGTGCCACAGAGGAACTCACCGCTCGAGCAAATAACATCAGAGAGAATAACATAAAACTCACAAGTACATAAGGATTTGAAAAACTAGGTTTAGCATCAAAAGTTTATTACCATAGTATTCGCAATGAACAACCAACTCATCATGCATTCACCACTACGAAATTATCCAATAAAAAATTATCCAACATATCACAAATATCCAAGCATCATTATAGAATGTAACAATCATAGTCACAATGATATAGTTGGCACACTACCATAAAAAAGATAACTATAAAGATGCAAGAATGATCATATTTATCAATGTAAGATGGAAGATAAATGGTGTGAAAGTGAAGGTTTATGCCTGATTTTTTCCCATATAGGTCAAGTGTCATGCTCGCGATGGGCTTGTCACAAGTTGTGATGCTGGAGACAACAGGTTTTGAACAGTCTGACCGACGTCGCGCTCACAACAATAGAGTCGTGTAAGTTGAAAAATTGCCTTACTTCCTTTGATTTATGTCGCAATCTCAAAAATGCCATCGCGACTCGCGATAGAGTGTCGCAACTCACGATGGGTCTGTCACAATCGCGAGAAAATGGAAGTGGGAGTTGTAACTTTGTGAATCATGACCTGATTTCCATTGCGATCGCGACAGGGTTGTCGTGAGTCGCGACACTAAATTACGATCACGGAAATGTTGACCTGGAACTTCAATTTTTTATTATTGTCCTGATTTTGGTCGAACCACGATGGTAATGTTGCGACTCGTGACCAAAATGAACCGGGAGATGAAAATTTCCCATGTTCGACAGACAGAATTTCCCAGGACTTAGATGAATTCTCTTACCAACTTTCCAAGCTTTTTTCCCTTTGTCAAGGCTATCATTCATTAATATTCTCTAATTAAATGCACCTCACTTTGCTACAAAATCATGGGAAAACACCGTGAAAATATCAAGGCAAAATAATGACAAAAATAACGGCAAAAACTAAAATAAAAGATAAATTTATTTACGTCATCGGTGCGACATAGCTTTGTTTGTTTAAGGTTGTCGACACGACCTTAATGTTATCTATATGGTGAAGGATTGAACCCCTTCACCATGAGAATCCAAAAGTGGAGAGGTGGGGTTACAAAACTTTCAAGAGGAAAGTCTAGCTGAGGTGGAGTTGGTTTTAAAGAGGTGAGGTGGTTAGTAGGCTTGATATTGTCTTTTTTATCCTCTTTTATCTCCTTCAAAACTTTTGAAAATGGTGGAGTCAGTTCACTAGGTGGGGCTAGGGGTGATGATGGCAATGGATGTCCCATAATCACCTTTTCCTAAACTTTTTTTGTATTCAATTACCGACTCCTCATCCCCTTCGAACACGAACTCATTCGTTAAGGTGACCTCACTCACTGTATCTTCAAGTTCTACTTGGAATGGTGTATCTTCATAATAACGAGCTTCCATTCGGATCACCACTTCCATCATGTTTCTCACATGCCTCTCCAAAGCCTTGAGTCTTGAGGAAGTTTGAGCTGCCACTTCCTCATTAATCTTGGCTAACTTGGTAAAGTTTGCTAATGTATCCACGATCTCTACGTTTGTCAAACTTAAACCTTCTTCTTCGGCTTGATAACTATATTTCTTGTAAGGTTGGTTTTCCAGCTCATTTTCATACCACAAATTAGGATTACCACTCCACTCCGAATTGTTAGAATCGTGGTATGGATACCATTCTTCAAATTCTTACCCTTGAAAACCATAAACTCTATCCTCATGATAGCACTCTTCATAATACCCTTAGATTTTAAAACCAATGGTTCTTTCCTCCTCAAAGTGCCTATCCCTCAACATATAGAAAGATTAGGTAGGATGGTAAGAATGAAAAATCCTACAAAACATTGCTCGTTGAGTCTCTTTTCTCATCATGAGTTCCCTCAAGGTAAGATGTTCCACATTTTTGTTTTTTTCTTTTCAAAAAGGTCGGAATAATATTGCAAGGATTCTCGATAATAATTCACCAAGAACTCGAGCAATACCTACTCCAAACAAAAATGGCCAAAATGAAAAGGCAAATAAAACCACTAGTTAATATTCAACAAAATATTCCCAAACACTTAAAAATAAATGCCTTTTTCTCGGCAGCGGTGCCAAAATTTGGAAGGTCGTCGCTGTACCACGCAAAGATACAATTTATAATCCCTAAATTCTTACTGAATACAATTAAGTAGATAGTGGAAAATTGGGGTCGTCCACAGAGAAAAGGGATTTTCTCAAGGGTTCATGCATATAAGGGTGGATATGAGCCTAGATATCGATATATACATATATATAAAAAAGCATGTAAAGAGGGGGTTTTTGGGTTGGATTTTCCTTAGTTATGAAAGTAATGACAACACAACCAGCAAGGTTAAGGAACTATTCTAATCATGCAACAAGCTAATAAAAAGTATAAAAACTACAAATGACAAAGTCTTGGGGGAAATAGATATCCGCTTTCGAACCTCTTATCCATCATTGAATTCACAACATATTCACTACTTCAACTACTTGTTGTGAAGATAAATCTTCTACCCTTCTTTGATAGTAGTTTAAAAGAGTGAATTCGACATCTCTCGCTAATCCTCACTAATGACCCATTTAGTCGTTCAACGCCTAAAAGCATCTCATTAGTGGCATTAAGTAAAAAGATTCAAAAAACTTGGTAACACTTATAAACACTACACCATGTCTAAGCATTGAACCAATTCATGCATTTACACAAGATTAGTCAAGAACGTTCAACATTCAACGTTCATAAACTTCTCTTATTTGCTACACAAAACAAACATGATAAAGAATTAGACATCATCACATTCATATATCATTCATCAAATAATCTACCATATTTGAATCTCTAATTCATGCCCTTGGATTCCATATCAAAAGAGGGGAAATTAGCTACTTTCTCCCAACCCTAACAAGAAATCATACAAGCAATTCATATACTCAAACTTCCAACACCATTAATGCATTCAACAATCAAATTCAAAGCACAATAAATGCACAATAGGGAAAGCATTAAATAGATAGAAATGATTCTCAAGACATGGATAAAGAAGCTTTAATCCATTTCTCCCAAGGAGATTACTAACCTAGATAATGAAAACACGTAACTAATCTACAAAAACTAAGAAAAGAAGAAGAAGAAACTAGGGTTTCAAACATAGAAAATTGCATGAAGAAAAAGGTTTTTGAAGAGAAAGGATAGGTTTTTGAAGAGAAAGGATAGGTTTTTGTATTTATAGTACAAAAGAACTCTGGCCCCCTGTCTGTCGCGAGTCGCGACGAGACCTTCGCGAGTTCGACGGAGCCTATATTCAACATCTTGATTTCTTTCTTCTCCTTGTCTCAAGTACTCCTTTTCACATCACTTTTGTTTAATCTTTCTAGTCTTCAAAGCTCAAAATAAGGTATTCAAATCTTCAAAGATAGTCTTCAAAATCTCCCAAAATTTTCCTTGTCACACAAAATCCCATAGAAAAGTAATAAAAGCGTAAAGTCGCTCTTAACTTATCTTAGATAATTTCAAGGCAAAATGCCACATTTAGAGCACAAATGTGTACAAAAGTGAATCCAAAAGTCCCCAAAATAACCGTATAAAATGAACACATAAAATCACCCCACACTTGATTCTTACTTGTCCCCATGTAATAAAAGATTCAAGAAAAAATAATAATTCCACATGTCCATATCCTAATATTAATATTCCCCCAAATCAAAGCCTCACAAAAACTCTCAATATCGTAAGTCCCAAAATAAAAGATCAAATGAGTTTTTTTTCCACACAACCCCAATTCCTGAATCTAACCAAACCTACCACCTATCAATTCATTCATACCCATAAAAACATTTCAAAGTCCCAAATTGATAATCCCACTATCCAATGGCATAAAATGAAGTTTAAGCACATACTTCACTTCTTACCAATATATCAACCAAAACGAAGTACCTAATATATCAACCAAAATGTTATACTTATTGTGTTTAGAGATTGAACCAAGTCTAATGAATTGTTTCAAAGGTTTCAACAAATCAATCTCGATGCATATCTTGAGGGTAGATGGCCTAGTTAGAGAACTGCATCTTTTTATTATTATAGAATTTACAATATTATTACCTATAGATTCAATAACAGAGAAGGTATAGTATTACAATGATACCTCTCTAATCGTAACCCAAATGGGAATGATTGAAGATTCCGTGTGGGGATTGAAATCTGGAGTCCATTTAAGGGCCTTCATTTGCACTCCATTGAAGATCCACAACCCTTTGATCCAGAAACAATTGTAATCATTGGTGTCCTCAAATCAGATTAAAATGTTCTTGTAATCTAAAGAATCGAGCTGATATTTTCCATGGAAACCTGTAGTTTTGAAAGAAATTTCTAGTTGTTCCATGGATTTCCTGCCTTTGATAAATTTCCCAATCAGGGCATTCGAGTAATGGGCTGGGAGCTTATGGATTTCTTCATTCGTGAATAGATATGACATTTCACCTAAGTGTTCTATTTCAAGGGAGATTTCTAGGTTACTCGGAAAGTTTGAGCACAGGGGTAGGGGTTTTAACGTAAGAGAAGCTATGAAGAGTTTTGTGCCATCAGGAAGAGGCTGCGCCATCGCGGTATGAAGAGATGCCATTACCGGCGAGAAATGACCGTTATCGGAAAAAAAAAGAGTTTTAGGGGAGAAGGAGGACGATGAGAGAAAGCATAGGAATGGTGATTTTTTTTAAAGGAATTGAGATGTTTTTAATTTAATTGTTTTAGATTTAGGCTAAATGGATAATTTATAAAATTTATGGGCTACTGCACAAAATATATAAATTAATGATGTAGTAATCCTCGTTAGGCGAGGTGGTTGGGAATCACCATAGTGTGAGCACAGTCCAGCAAGAAAGGCTCCTGAAGTGATTCTGGGGAATGCATTTCAACGATCAAGTCTGTTCTTTCCTTCAGATAATTTTTATTTCTCAGTTAGTCATGCTTACCTGATCCAGTGGTGTTCCTCCTATATTTATTGTAGATCGCGATTATGGCTCCACGTTGCTAGAGTTTCAGATCATGGGTTGTATTATGGTTGCTAGAATTTCAGGGTCACTTATGAGTGTCTTCCCCATGTCTAGGCATGGCTTCGCATTGTCCGATTTGTGGCTGGGTCTTGGGCGGGCCCTTAAGGCCGAAAACTTTTGGTTTGTGGGCTAGGTATACACCATAACCCCCTAACCATGAATTAAATGGAATGCAAAGCGATGATTGTGTTTGTTGAATGTGTGTGAGCTGTCGTTCTGTTTATCTCCTAAGCTGTAACAATTTGTTCGCCAATACAAAAATTTATTTTATTTTTGCGAAGTGTTGCATGCACCTTGGCTAAATTGGCGATTTTGTTGGAATGTCTGGTTTTTGAATTTGAATTCATACTTCAAATTTATAACATTTGATAGGCTTGGCTATTGCAATCTTGTATCATTAAATCATGATTCTCTCCTTAGTACTTGCCACTCTTTTTGGAATTCTCTCACATGCCGTTATCTTTGCTTACCTTATAAAGGCCCTGGATTGACTTACCTAACTCTGTCACTGTTCTTTCTCTCTTACATATCAGTCTATACCTTATTCGTATTCCGTAGAAGGTAAGTTACATTTTTGTCAAAATTTAATCATGATATTTTTGACAGATTTAACACTTTAGTTTTGACGTTTCAGTGTCTTGATTTTAAAATTGGACTTTATTGCTTCTTCAAGTGCCTCAATCATCTATATCTTCTGTCTCCTTTTATTCTTCCCATGCATCATTGTTCTCCGTTTTTTCAACTCGTAAGTCTCTTTATATTTTTATATTTTCCCTTTCAAAATGATTTTCTCACTTTTAAATTTGAGCAGTGTCTCCGTTCTGCCAATTTTGTTGTTTATGTTTGCCCAAAAATTACCCGGTTGTCTTCTCCGGCGTGTTACCTGTGATATTTTTTGCCAGAATACGCTATTTATGTTTTGTGACTCTAATTAATAGGGTTTTCATCCCAGATTTTAGGATTGATTCCTTCCTGATGGTCTACCCCTAATCCCATTAATTATTCCATAGATGATGGTTGGGTTTATGATGTTGATTATGTGGAGGAATCGTACCACGGTTCCTCCACCCTTTATAGCGTTCTGTATGACAACTGTTTGGTAAATTTACTAATTGATTTTCCTTTCTTTTCTTCACTTGAGATCGAAGCTCCTCTTATTTATGAGAGTGTTTGCACTCCCCATGTTGGTTATATGTCTAGTTATCAAGATTTTTTCAAGTTTATTCTTGACTTTCCCTTCCCCATCATGTTATAGATTTGCTTCTATTTTATCAAATCACATTGTCTCAGTTTCATCCTAAGGGTATCACGGTTATTGTGGGTTTCCACTATGTGTGTACCCCAGCCAATGTCTCTTTTTTGGATGACTTGTTTCGTAGCTTGTAACAGCTTCGTAAGGTGAAAATCTCATGTGATGAATTTAATATTTATCTTTTCATTCCCAATGTTGAGTTTGTTAGTGGGTTTCCTAGTGAATGCGGTGTGTGGAGAAAATTTTGATTTTTAATGTTAAACTGGATCCTGAGTGTGAACAGCTTCTTCCGGCTTGGAATGATAATGTTCCTATATTTAAGCTTCCCAAGACGGGAGTTTTTCTTACTTCTATGTCCGAGGTTGTTTTAAAACTCGCTGAATACTCGATAGGTCTACGCCCTACCAAATATGAGAGCGAAGATGTTTGTTTGTTGTTTATTTATGGTTTCTCTATTTCCCATGCATTATTTTGATTTTGATGTTGTATATTTATTTAGTTATCTCTTGTTGTTTTAGTATTGCTCGGTTGTATTTATGTGTTCGCTTGACTTAAGTTGTATGTTTAATGGTAGAGAGGGATCTAATTGGACGAAAGATAGACACGTCATTTATTCCTGATGAGGAGCCTGTGGAGATGGAAAACATATCCATCCTACTGCATGACACTGGTGCTGCTGGTGCATCTCAGGAGAACCACGCTCTGGCGAACTCTCAGTTAGCGTATATTAAAGGTAAGGTACCTAGAGGAAAGAAGGTTCCTATAGTTAATGTTTCCGCTCTCGCTCAAGAAAATAAAAAAGAGAAAGAATCAAATTGGTGATTCGTTGGCTGCTGCCTAGGAGCCTTTTGAGAAAAAAAGGTTGCAATAGTCAGTCCCGTTCTAAGCCTCTGCTACTAAAGCGGTAATTTTTGGCAGAAGGGACTATTTTTGCCACTCTTTCCAAACTCCATCTGCATGAGTCGATTGTTGTGGTATGTTTTCTATGGTTTTAAAATAATTTTGTCTTATATTAGTTTGATTTTACGATGATATCTGATTGTTATATTTGTTTGTGTCTTTTCCATAACCAATTTTATAAGATCGATGAGAGTCTCAAGATCGTTGGTGAGTAGGTTGCAGAATTCTCCAAGCAGGATGGTTTGCTGTTGAAGCAGTATAAGGCTAGCAAGATGTAGCGTGAGGCTATTAAGGTCTCGCTTGAAGCTGCTGAACACCGTGCGTAGGTCACTGAGGAAAAGTCTTGTAAGCTCTGCGCTTAGTTAGAGAAGATGCAGATTAAAGGTCCTGCTTCGCCCAATTATCCCTAGGTTCTTACTTTTTCGTTGTTTAAGACAGTTCTTTTTCAACCTTTTTGAGGAAATTTCTAGTTTCGCTTGCAATGTTAATTGGTACGAGGCTTTGATGGAGCTAAGGAAGATGAATCCTGCCTTGAAGGCATAGAAATTTCCCTCACTGGTTAAGTGCGAGGAGATATTGGAGCAGCACAAGGCTATGCTTGACGCCGAGTTTATCAATAAAAGTTCTAACGGTGGACATCCTTATGCATTGTTATCGCATCTCGCTAGTCTTTCTTCCATGTCTTCTATTTTGGAGCTGCAAGATTGCAAAGCAGATTATCTTGACCGCTTCCTGTTTGCTTCTACTGATACTAAGAAATCTCTTGATCCAGAGGTTAATGCGAATGTGAAGGGTTCTGTCCTTTCCACTCAGAATGCAAACATGGAGGATTTTGTTCTCGCTACACAAAATGTGTATACTTTACTAATGTTAGTTAATTTTAGTGTTATGCCTTAATTTAAGACCATTTGAATTTATATCTATAGAATATAATGGTACTTTTACGTATGTCTGAACTATGTTTGTTGCCTACAATGGGAATTTGGTATGCCAACTCTAATTTTGTATTTTTCCCTCATATTTATTTGTATGCAGGGAATTTGATATATTGATCGATAGTAAGTTTTTAAATCCTCTTGATACGTTGGGTTCTAATGTTTGTTTTGAGCAACAACCTTAGTTTATGTTTTCCAATTTGTGCTGCCATATTAGCTTTGTTGTGGCTACCACTTCCTTGTAAAATGAATTTCTTGAGCTACTTTCTGGTGATCATTTTTCACATGTTGAGAATTCTTCTTTGGTACCAATTTGATTATGTCTTGGGTGGCATGTCCTTACTTCCTGGTCGTCTCCATCCTCTCCTACATGTTGTCCTTGTAGTAAATTTGTACCCGGCGATTACAATTTTGAATCCCTCGATAAGGGTATCATTCACAACTTAGTTGATCTTGAATCTGTTGGTGGTATATTCGCTCGCTCAACCTACCCAGTTGAGTTTAGTAGTGGGCGTAGTTGTTGGGTGTTCATCTCAAATATATGCTACTTAGTGTCAATGATCTGGAGCTTGGAAGGAAGAATACCATAAGCGAGTCACAAGACTATATTTGTAATTTACCGAAGCAATGAGACTTGATTCAAATGATTGGTTAGAAAAATGAGGTAAAGAATTTTGCAGCAAACAAAGCAGGAAAGGCTCATTACAAGACTGTAATCATAGATAAGCAATGCTCTTGAATTGACCAATTATTGGATCATTTGAATTAGAAGAAGGATGAATGCAATCACCTTTCCATTTGTTCCTCAAGGTGTCAGAGAAAGTTTGATAAACAGTTCATCGTGAATACTCACTGCATAGAAAGAATGATCACCTTCATTCTGAGTGAGATCACCTTGACTCATGCACGCATCAGCTTGAACAAGCTTGTCATGATTAGAAAGAAAAACTCAAGCCCTTTCCACGGAGCCTCGTGGTCTCACTAACTTTGGGGATCTAACGATCAATATTAATGATTAAAGGATTAACCTATTCAAATCCGTTAGGTCACATATTGATGTGCTCCTTTATGCAGGCATTAGCTTATGCTTTTGACACATTTATTATTATCTTTGGTTTGGTTGATTGCTAGTTTTAGTTAGGTTTACAAGACAAAGGGTTTGGACGGCCACTTTCTGTTTTCTAGCCTAAATATTGAGTTTTGTAGACTTAATTGAAGCTAATGGATATTTTTATTCACAGGCACCTTGATCTTATTTTTTGATCACATTAGTAGGTTGCTCGTGAGTACTTTTTATAAATATTTTCTAAAAGGTCATCTGCAAGGGTGGTAGTAGATATTTGAAGGCCATTCGCAAGGATGGTAGAAGATATCAAAGATCATTCACAAGGATGGTAGTAGATGTAAGGCTAAGGACTTCAAAGCATGGTAGTAGATGGAATTGAGCCCAAGAAAGGCAGATTCAAAGTTCAAGAAGGCCGAGATAGAAATAGGGGAATTGTTGTCCGATAGTTGCACATAATTATGGGAAATATTCGAAAACTAATCAACACTTCAAGGTGGCACCATTGGATTTTTCTCCCCGAGTGCTATAAAATCGACTACAAGAATTCTCAAATCGGAGTAGTGGTTCTTCCATAGCGGAGCAAACAAGTTACCCGACCGAACTAGCCATGGCCATCACTGACCGCACTAGGCCGCCACGAGGGACTCACCTTGCACGACCCATTTTACCCCATACGGTCCATGCTAGGGGTTCTTGGTATGGCCCATTTCCCCCAAAATCACCCGTGCCATGCTCCAACACAAGCCGTGGCAATTCCAGCCGAACGTGTGCTCCATGTCTTATTTTCACTCTAAAATTTGGCTAAGTATGGGCATAGATCATTCCGTTTCACATGATCAGTACTGTTCCAAGTCATCGATGCTAAGACCAGTCCACGGGGTGTGAAGAACGACATTTCTTGTGCCAATATGCTGAGCAAAATAAGGTTCCAGCCGATAAGACGCACCTAAAGACATGGGATGCAGATCAGAATAGCAAAAATGGAGTTCCAGCTGACGGCTCATACTAGTTAACAAGGGTCATGCCAGAACGGGGGAGCTGGTTGGTGCTAGAACCAATGGCCTGCACGGCACGATGAGGTCTCGGCTGGCACTGACCGTTCCATATGGCACCCCTCGTTCCATTTGTGGCTGCTAGGGTTTTTGGCCATTTTGGGCCTTTTTCAAGGCCCCATTCCCTACTACTATATATAGAACCCTGTATAGAAGGGTTTAAGTTTATGCTCACTTTTCATCACGTAGAGTAGTTTAGATAGAGAAAAAAAAACTCTTCCTTCTCTCTATCTCATTATTTTTCTGTTGCCCAAAAGTGTTGAATCCAATGAAATACTTGGGTTCAATTCTTAGGAAGTAGGGATTTAATTTGGGGATTATATTTATATTCATGTATTAATGTATATTTTTCTTTTTGCAAGCTATAGATCTTGTGAAAATGCAGATATGCCCATAAACGCGACATAAGTAAGAAATAGATCTTGCAAGTTTGCACAATATAGATCCATGATTTTTCAAGCTATAGATCTTGCAAAATAGGCAAGAAGAACAGCAAAACCAACAAATAAATTATACAGCTTCCTATGGAGAAAGTTCAAAAACATAAAGAAGGCCTAAATAAAAGAATCAAAGGAAACATAAATACCACAACACCTAGTGTTCATAGATAATGAAAAAACAGAAGTACAATATTGAATCAGCATAAAGCACTAGTTGGAGCATTCCGAAAAATAAACTATCAGCGTCTTGATGCGCGGGATGATCTAAAAGATGAATAATCTCCATAGTAATGAAGCGGCTCAGCTTCACGATGAGATTGCTCAGCCTCGTGATGAAATTATCCAGCTTCACGCTCATCTTCTAACATATGGTCATAATTCCATTTCATATATAAGTAGGCTGGATGCTGTGTAAAACCTCTTCGCTCCATATAGTCAAGATATTTGGCGAAGTATGCCGTAAAATCAGTTATGGGGCCAAATTCCTCCTGAACAAGCTGCACACTCATCAACAGTAGCTTGATAATTCTTATGCATAACCTTCAATTTTTCAATTTCATCTTCTAATTGACAAATATCAGACCTAACAGCTTCAGACAAATTAATCCTTTGCCCGCTGATACTCATCGATCGGTCCCCACGACCGGTAGGTCGATGAGATGATGATGGAAGAGTTTGAAGCTTATCCTTATATTCAACACAAGCCTGTTCAAGATGATGCACACATGAGTCCAAACAATTGCACTCGGCATGAAGCTCTCCATTCTCATACGAATCTGAGTCTTTATCACAAATTGTTCGTCAAATCTACTTTGCCACCCGGCTGCAAAAGAAGAGAAACTATCACATTTACTCTTCTTTTTCTTCAATAGCTCCAATAGATCGTCAATATGAGAACACTGTTTATAAAAAGAGGGTTTTTTATGAGCTTCGTTGTCCTTGCTAGAACAAATTTTTAGCATCCTCCTGCTGGCCGACCGTTACAACCATTCTTAGTTGTTGGCGTTGAATAAGATTTTTCTGGTCATCAAATAACTTTTTCAGTCTGTGGATAGAATCTTGAGTATCATTTAAACTCTTCATCCATTGAACTTCAAGATCATGGATGCCAAGTAACATATACTTCTGACGAACACCCAAACATACTGTCCATTGATAAACACAAGGAGAAAGATGGAGCGAGCGCATATATACACCAACAAATTCAAGATCAACTAAGCTATGAACTATATCCTTGTCTAAAGAATCAATATATTAGCCCTCCGATATAAGCTGGCTACAGGGGTAGGTTGCAGAAGAAGTTGGAGAGGATGATGGAGAAGGAAGTTACCATCAAGGTATAATGGAACAGATTCTAGATTAGAAAAATGATCATTAGAAATTATCTTAAAGTATTCATTGCATAAGGAATAACTAGCTACGGCTAGCTCAATAGGATAAAAATGGAGATGACTTATACATTAGATGATCATAGAAACGATCATTAGGTCCCAAATAGTCGAGGTGTTTCAAAAATGTATGATCAACCAATATATCAAAACCCTGTATATGAATAAATAAATGAGAACTCATAAAAGTTAAAGCGTAATTCGAAGTTAATACCCGTAATAATACGAACAATACAGACATACATCAAAATATTCTTGTCAATTATAGATAAAAATCAATCGTACTAAGATCCACTAACATTAGAAGGAGGAACATGCAAAGTATGAACAATGTCAACAAAATCAATTTTGGTTGCATCCTGAGCGGAGACCTCAGTGCTTGCATTGCCTTCAGCATTGACAATAGCCTTAGCATTCGGGTTCATTTCAGAGCTAACAATAGGCTCAGAAGGCTGGGAACCAAAGGGAAGATCCTCAAAATAGTCTACCTTGCACTTCTTAAGTTCAGCCATATGGGGCAAACAAGGCAGACCAGCGAGGTGGGATAGCAAGACGTAAGGGTGACCGCCATCAGAAATGCTACAGATGAACCCTTTGTTAAGAATAGCCCTCTGTTTCTCCAACAGCTTCTTGGACTTTGCTAGTTTAGGCAAGTTTTGGACCTTCCCAGTAGGATTCAATCTTCACAGCTCAGCCAAAATCCTCAACCTACCTAAGCCTGTTAGCAGTAGTGGAGATCTCTTCAAACAAAGAATAAAAGAAATTCATCTTCACCAGATGATCAATGAGGACCTGAGGGGTACCCAGGTGAAGCAGGACCATTAGTATGCATCTTCTCGAGTTCGGAATGCAACTGGCTAGCTTTCCTCCCAGTAGCAATTGAACGCTTCTCGGCTACCTATGCACGCCTTTTGGCATACCCAATAGAGATAATCAAGCTGGTACACTTCGCTTCAGCCGCCTGCTATTTATCTAGGAGCAAAATATTCCCTTTAGAAACTCAGTAACTCGTTGGCCAACGAGTTTCAGACTCTCACCGACCTAATTTTCAAAAGTATACAAATAAGCAGGGTGATTATAGGTCACAATATGGAAATATAAAATAAAACCACACATATATACTTGGAAAAATGTATCACATCGATTGTCTCATGGAGAGACAGTTTAGAAATGGTAGCAAATATAGTCCCCTTCACCATTAATTCATGGCTTCGCGCTGAGGTCTTTGAGTGGGAATGACTGATGCACCCCTTTTTCTGAGAAGGCTCCAAGGTGTTGGAAGACCCACCTGTTCTCCCCTTGTTCTTCTTTCAGCGAGAGGTGTCATGGGTGTTGTGAGCAATGATCTCCCTATCTTCTTTACCAGTAGCCTCAGAAGTTTGTGGCTGGGAT
Organism: Rubia peregrina; assembly: GCA_032355705.1. Classification (NCBI taxonomy): domain Eukaryota; kingdom Viridiplantae; phylum Streptophyta; class Magnoliopsida; order Gentianales; family Rubiaceae; genus Rubia; species Rubia peregrina. Next base: position 6,455 of record JAULKK010187296.1, on the reverse strand, counting down.
CTAGCTATGACCACCTTGTCTAAAGAGGTAGCAGTCACTGTATTTTCATTGGTTTGAACAACCTTATCTTTGGGCTACTCACCCTCGTCATCAGAGAAAATAACTTTCTCAACGGGGTGCTTGGTTAAATCCCTATCTGTAATACACTTTACAAAGTAAGTTAGAAGAGAAAAAAAAGACAACAGGTGAGTGAAAAAAGCAGGCAATAAATAAGATAAGGAAACCACAAAGTTGTGATGAGCAGACACCTTCGCTCACAGTATTAGTATTGCAAAGAAACATCGAGTGTTTGCAGAGTGCTAATACAACCTCTGACCTATCATTAAGGCGAACACCAGCTCTAGGAAGTTTGGATTTAGGAACACTATAGTTTCAAAAAGGAAAGGATTGTTGGTCACCATTAATATCTTTTAGAAAGAATTTTTTTTACACCACACACTACAATTATTAGGAAATCCACTAACAGATTCAATAGTTTGAATGACCTGATAAAGAGTAAATTCATCAAAGGAATTTTTCACTTTGCGAAGCTGATATAGACTACAGAATAGATCAATGGAAAAGGGAACTTGGGCCATTTCGTATACATAGTAAAAGAAAAAAAATTGAGACAACTTTGGGATTAAGCTGAGATAATGCGACCCGATATTTGAAAGCAAGTCTGAAACATGCTGAGGTAAATGAAAAATAAGTCCAAGTTTTAGGTAATCTAAGTAGCAAGAGATAAAGCTAGGAGGAGGGGTGCGAATGCTTTCAGAAGACTCAAGATCTCTAAGCTCATACGGAGATAAAAAAGGATAACAATTCTTAAGATTTTCCAAGAAGTAGTCTGAGATAATACTGCTAGCGGCAGGAGAACCGGCAGGATGGTCAGAATCTTCCTCGAAATTGAAACTGTCAACATGGACGTCTTTTACTGAATGTTCAGCAATGTTAGAGGTAGACATTGTACTAGTGAATTCCTAAGATCCAGACAAAAACTAATCAATTAAATGTTACAGAGGACAAAAGGGATATATTCTGGAAAAAGTCAGAGAAAACGCACAGAGTATAACAAGAAGCAAAACAGAGAAGAAGAAACTAATCGGAAAATCCTCAGATTAAGGTTAAAAAAGGAAGATACTGCAAAAATATTATGCACAAACACACAAATATCGCCCTAAATAGAAGTCGGACCGGAAAGAGAAAAACTTATAGTTTGATGAACACTGACGAAGAACTGGAGCAATAAAAAGATGGAAGAGGAAGATGAAGAATACAAATGGGTTACAAAATTAATTTACGAAAATTAAAAGGTAGGAGAAATCAAATTAGACAAGGAAGGTAATGATTAATGCTTGACAAAAGGAAACTCATCTTTTTAGGAATACGAGAAGTCGACGGGATATAGGTATCTGCAATACAATGAATACTGACAAAATCGAATCATTTATATATAGGAAAACATAACAACATGAGGAACAATTTTGGAACAATACAACGAATAAGGAGGAGGAAATCGCGCAAAATCTCAAACGACTAAATAAGTTACAAGTATAGCAGATAAGGAGAAAATTTGAATTTTAAGTTCAAATTTCAAAAGAAAAATTGAATATAGTATCACATCAGTAGCCAAGAAGCAACTAATACTTTGAAAAGACAATTTTGGTTATATTAAAGGCGAACATGTTGTCATATCTTTAGGAGTTCGTGAAGTAACAATTGGCAAATATACTACAAACATAGAGAGTCATCGCTTCGTATTTACTAGACTTCATGCCGGGGGGGGGTGGTTTATGGTGTATAATCTAGAAATCGTTGGCCTTTAGGCCCAGCCCAATACTCAACAATAAAGTCCAATGATCACATCGCCAGCGAACCGAGAAAGGTGGAGCCTTGTCTGAAACTAGGCCAAAAACTGGTAAAAGCAGAACCACGTTTGGAGGAATAACCATGAACCGAGATGGTAGAAACCATGATGTAACCCATAATCTGATAATATGGAACCACAACTGTAAACATCTATAAATAGAGGAAGATTAGTACTGAAGATGGTAGGTGTGATACAACTAAGAAATTCCAGTTCTCTAAGAAAAATGTTGACTTGATCATCAGAGTGTTTTCCCGAAATCATTTTCGGAATCTATTTTGCAGGAGGAGATACATCCCGGTGAACAAGGAGAGTTCTACTTGATTGGATTGGCACATCAATGGGCAACTATTAACAATTTAACTCAAGTTGTCACTTCTCAGGATAATGTTTCAGATGATGGATAGAAAACCATGGAATCCCATAAGGAGGAAAAAAAGCAGACTATTTCAACAAGTTCTAAAGTGATGATCTCTATTAAGGGATCACAAGTTCCTAGTTCTATCCCTACTATTAGTACCACTCCTACTACTATGCCTCTTTCCATCTCTGATGAAAATGTTATTAGCATCCCTGACACGCATCACTGACACAGATGATTCTAAACTTTCTACGAATGTCTCTTCAGCAGATACTAATATTGACAAATTCAAATCCCATAAAATCCCTAATGCTAATTTAAATCAATTTGATATTCTGAATCAGATTGAATCTACAGAAATATCAAATGATAATGACCCTAATTCCGAACCTGATCATTCACACTACAAGAAAAATGACTTATTACTTTGCCCCTTTTAACTTGGTTTTTTAGCTAACATCAAATAACCGAGGTAAAAAGTTCTTTTACCTCGGTTATTTTTTCAAAGTAAAAGATATTTTTTACCTCGGTTTGAAAAAATTGAGGTAAATAATTGATTTTTACCGTAGTTCTATTGAAACTGAGGTAAATGAAAATTGAAGTAAATAGTAAGACTGACGTATGTACGACGTCGGTAATGTCTGTCAGATTAAGAAAAGGTAGTTATTCATGACATGACCGACCTCGCTCTCTTGATCGGTTTAACCGATTGCTGGACAATGGCCTATAGCGACGTCAGACAACTCTTGATTTAGTTTTTATGTTTGGTTCTGTTGACCAATTTCAATCCTTTTTTTTGAAAATACCAAGTTAAATCATGATACCCAAAAAATTTCTCCCCATTGCACGATGCCTCTTCGAATAAGGAAGTGAAATAATTCAATCATAATACCCAACAACTTACTGAAATTGTTCGAATAAGGTAGTGAAATAATTAGATAAACAATATTGCTCATGAAAATTTCCTTACAATTACTACATAAATTTTATTAACAATTGTTTAAGTTCCAACAAAACAAAATTTTGCTTAATCAGCTCGCATTATGATGACCTTGAGGACAATCGGGTCGCCAAATTTTATGAAGAACAAGGTGTCCCCAATGTGTTGGCAATTTCCCGACAGGAACTCGTGAAAACCCTTTAGGGATAGGACCTTGATCTTCCCACCCACTGGGCAGTTCATTTGCCACTCTGCTCCGTAACACCGTAGCACAACGGGGGTCTTCTTATTTGGCAATAGTTGCACAACGTCCCTCGGGATGTACTATGTCATTTGAAAAATATATTCATTAGAAATGTATATGAATATATATTTATACGTATAAGCAATTAGAAACAAATAATATTAATTTCAACTGAAATACCAAAGTTGGGTTTCTCCCAAAATTCCGTTGCTTGAAAGTGCAGTGGAAATGTGGGCTATGAACAACTATTGTATGATGTTTAAGGTCAAAGAAACAGGCTCTGGATTGCTCTGTTGTGCGGTGAGCTGTACGAAAATTAAAAAATGTTAGTTTTTATTTAGTGTGAAGATGTGTTAGTAAATGTATACGTATAATGGTAAAATACTTGAAAAGGGGCTGATTAGAGGATTCTTCGCTAGCCATTAGTCCTGCATGAAAAGTGTAAATGTTATATGCGGACTGGCTTATGAAACGCAAGGTCCGACTTTGGTAATGATTTGCAGGTACATGTCGGTCCATATTAGTGGTGTCGTCAACATGTACATGCGACATCAAGAAGTGGTTGGAAAAGCCAAACACATGAACGACACAAGATCGAGGTCGCATATGCAATTTCAAAGTAAACTTAGATTAGAAAATGCGATGTCAGTAATATATCGGTCATACTGAGGATGAGATCGACATAGACGCGAGGTCTCATACTGAAAAATAATACTAGAAATAAGAATCTATGACATTGCACTATGCTCGCATAAATTTAGTGGTGACAGACAGGTTACCAATGTCGCAGATGTCAGAGGAATCTACAAAAAAAAACACATAAAATCGAAAAAATTGAAGCTATCAAAACAAAACAAAACAAAAACTCTACCTATGGTTACAGTCAAGGAATGTTCACACTATAATAAATCAGAGAAAAAAAAATATATATCCAAAAAAACATAACACATTCAAAGAAAACATATCCAACAATTTAAAGTAGCAGCAGTATGGGACCTCTCTACTATATTTCCTGTTTAGAATATTTGGAGGAACTGAGAATTAAGAAGGGAACGGTGGTTGTTTCATGGTCTCACTCGAAATGCATTAAAATTGAATGCCGATGGCTTGGCTTTGAGAAATAGTACCTCATGCATTGGATGGATTCTAAGAGATCCATTACGAAAACATATCAGAATCGCTTAAAAAAAATAATCCCCCACTGCACCATCATAGAAGCTGAATTCCAAGCAGTGCTGCAAGGATTTCAAATGGCAGAAACTCAAAGAATCAACATTTTGCACATTTAATCCGATCCAATGATTGTTGTCTATGTGCTAAAAAGAGAATGTTTGGAGTACTTATGAAGTTGTGTGCAAAATTTGAAAGTTAATGGAAAAGATCGACTGCTCAATTACATATATCCCTCGTGAAGCAAACAAAGTGGTAGACTCGTTAGTAAAACTTGCAACCTTCAATCTAGTAAATAACATATTCTCTTTTGCAGGTTTACCAAAAGATATACAAGGACAGATTCAGCTCGATGATATCAGCTTTCCTTATACAAGGACTTGATAGAATCTTTTCCTTTCTTTTGTTAGCATATTGATGTACCTCATATAATGAACTATTCCACGTTTTGTTTTTAGATGCTAGTTTTACTATTCTATAGCTCAGATAGGTCTTATGTATTAAACTGTAAGATGAACATCTTCTTGAGGTAAGGCCATTAAGTCCCCCTCATTTTGTACTTTTTATTTTAATCAATAAACGAGTAGGGGTCTCCAAACCCCCCACCATAAAGGGTGATTTTTTGAAAAAAATTAAAATTAATTGTTTTGATGGCCATTCTGTTATTAAAACATTAATCATTTGCATATATAATAAGATAGCTGCTTACAAAAAAGGATGGTTCATAGTTTTGAAAACGAACCTTTCATCACAAGACAATTGACAACGTAGTTATAGATTACTGCCGGATTTCTCAGTCTCTAATAATGAGTAACCACCATTAATGGGGGTTTCCTGCACTAGTGTAGTATGGAAAAGAAAGTTTAGATTCATTTGGTTAAAGAACATAATGCTTTTGAAATTTCATCAAGTAGCCAAAATAATTATCTTCAGCCATTCCTCATACTTGTTCATATGAAATTGGTAACTTTTAGAAACCATATTTTCAAACTAAGTGGATATTTTAAATGGGGGAGGAATCCCAGCTGTATTTAATGCCACTAGTAACTATAAAATTATCATAACTATGTATTTTTGCTCGAATATTGCAAGATATAACATGTCACCTCATATAATACGATCGAGGACTCTAGTTTTTTTTTGCATTAATAATTCATAAACATGTAATCCACAGTCGACTCTAGAATGTACTTGTTTGTTTCTTTAACGAATCTACAATAAAATTAGTATATTTGTGAGAAAAAATAAACCAAAAAAAATACGCCATCTCTTGCATCACATACCTCTTGGCTAAGATATTCAAGCAAGAATATTTGACGTCGACATAAATTTCAAGTGGATTGAAAAGTCAAACTGTGACAAACAATAAGAGACACTTGTTCGTGCATGCATGCTCGTCCGAAAAACTATCCACTCTGAGCATGGTTTTCTCAACCTGTTTGTAGTCCTTCTTTAGACTCTCCAGTTCATCCATCTGAATTCCAGTCTTCCCGGGACAGAACTGTAATTATGAGTGCCACTTTGTAGTCATAATCAACTGATGAACCGCCCGGGTAACCTTCAATTAGCTTGATGAGTTGTTTCTTCACCGATTGAGGCTTCAAAATGATGATTTTTATAACACTCAACCAGAGTCTTTAAACTCCTATCGATGTTTTGGTAGATTTTTATTGCAGTCTTTCTTCCAAAAGAAATTCGCTATGATGATGGCAGATGTGAATCGGGAAAGGCCACGAGAAGGAGAGGACTGTCAAGCCTTCTACCACCGCTTCGTGGACCTATGCATGAATTTCTCAGATAGAACCGATCGGGGGATCATTCTATCCTACCAGAATTGCATCACCGACTACGGCCTATACCGGAAGTTGATATCCAAGGCGCCTCAAACCTT
>JAULKK010187190.1:0-16098 GCA_032355705.1 Rubia peregrina | reverse complement strand
GGTGCAAGCAATCGGTCAATTCGCAGTAGATGAGTAAAAAAAAGAACATGGGAAGGCAGATGTGAACTTTCGTGGTGTACAACTGGCTAGTCGAAAAGAGGTTGGAGAAGACAAATATGAATACACTCTACAAATTCTTGGAGATGAATATCCTGATATTTTTAATTATTATTATGCTGATGTCTTGGGAAATAATGTTGTTGGAAAGAAACTCTTGAGGTTCGATATATACTAAGTGTGATAAGGGTAGTTTGAAGATTCCAACAAATAATATTACCCGGATTACATTGATTCTTACAATACATGATCGGTTCATATTAATATATACACATATAGCTATATATCATGAATATATAGAAATGTTGATGTTACTTGAATCAATAAGAAAAATAAAAATAGTTTTTACAACACATTAACCTGCAGGACACTTCACTGTCCTACTCCTGCCATTACTTACTATTTAATAATACACTCAATACATGTATCTAATTTAAATAAGAATACGATGATTTTATGGCTTCAAATAATTAAAATTAAAATGGATGGATTAAACATTGAGTAAAGCAAGACAATATGTGTATAAAATGGTTCTAATAAGGTACAAAACCATATTTAGTAAATACAATTCTTATATGGTACCAAAGTACCATACTTATATATCTCGATTTTTCATGGACCAATCAAGTTATATTTATAATATTACTCATATGCCATTAAAGGTAGTCAAGAATATTGTGTAAATGTAGCCAACCATTATTAATACAAGATTACTAAATATTTCAATATAGCTTAAGTTTTATTTTATTGTATACTGATCTTTACAATTTACAATTGAACAAAATTTTAAGCTTTAATATGTAATTTTTTCGACAATTTTTTAGATATTTAAAATATGATATTTTTAAATAGCCATTAGTTTAATCAATAATCAAACTTTGCTAAATATTTTAATGAATTTTTCCTTGATAACGTTCACATTTTCTTGTCTAAAAACAAAATTCAAACGATAAGATTGGAATAAGCGGTTATTGTGTTATTGATGTTGGAAAAAAATTGATCATAACAATAAACCTTAATCACACATATGTATACAAGTAAGTACATAGGATTAGAAAGGAATGTACGATCCTTATTTCTCCTTCACTCTAATTACCTTTTCTTATCTTACATATATTAAATTTATTATCCATAAATAATGTAAAATGTGAAAGAACTATAGTTGTTTTAAAAGGGAACTATGACAATTACGATTTTAAGTATGTTTAACCTTAATTACTATTAATTAAAATCAATACTCAAAAATTTCACCGTTTATTATGTCTTTAATTTCATTTTTAAATGAACTTATGTAAATTAAGAGCTTCACCAACGAGAAGTAGTAACACATACATGTATGTAATGTGTATCAATTTTTTTCAATGTCTACATATCCACAGATTCCTTGTCCTAACATAATTCAAACCAACAACATTTTGATTCGTCCTTTTATTTCCCACCTCACATTGTAATATTTGCACCAAAGCTTTAACGAAAATGAAAAATTAAATGGCGATCCAGTCTCAATATTTCCTTCATGTAACACTTGTGTCATTCTTAATTTTCTATTCACTTTTAAAAGTGATGGTAGTTTAAGTAACCCAGACTGGTAGTTACATACCGTTAGATGGAGAAAGAGCGGTGGTGGAGGCGCTGGAGTGGCCGGAGAAAGAGATGCGGCCAGAGAGAAAAGAGAGGCGGCCGGAGAAAGAGAGAAAAGACGAGAGGGAGCCGATCGAAGAGACCAAGGTGGAGAGAGAGAAAAAGAGACCAAACGGCGGAAGAAAAAAGAGACCAAGGTGGAAGAATAAAGAGATCACTAGCTAAAAATCCTAAAGGGAAAATAAAATAAGGGGGAAAAAGAAGTGGGTTGGGCCAATCCCATTAAAGGCGGTTCTAGATGTAGAACCGCCTTTGAAATGAAAATGTGACCTAGAAAATCATTTCCGAACTCGAAAACCCCATTTCTGAACTCGGAAATGCTTCCAGACCTTAGTTAAAGGAGGTTCTAAATGCGGAACCGCCTTCAATTAATTGTCCTTAGAGGCGGAACCGCATTTAATTAAATTAGAACCGCCTTTAAAGTGATTTTTGAACTCGAAAATGCTTCTTCGCCTCAATTAAAGGCGGTTCCAATGAAACCTCCTTCCTACGCTGCCTTTAGTAGAGTTTTCTCTTCTAGTGAGGGAATGCAAGTAGTACTCTTCATGCTTTTAATAGTAGTATTTTGGTTGCATAATTGCATTCTTTATTTGATTATGCAATGTCAATGAAGATGCAAATTCTTAAACCATCGACAAAAGTGTTAATCAAATGGACTCAGATTTATGAACTTAATGTGATAACTCATTAAACTTTTGTTTTCCGTAAACATGTATTTTCATTGTTTTGCATTAAATACTTGTATTTTTAAAGATGAAAAAGTCTCTTGTTAAATCCTCAAACGGATACACCAATCATGAAAAATCTCATTTAAATAAATTTTAGGTTCAAATTATAATTAATTATACATTACGATATATTTTAAAAGTTTTCAAAGTTATAGAAATCTCACCGCCATAAATAAAAATAATATCAAATCAACGCATTAGTTACATCAATTATAAAATGATCGTCTAAGGGTTAGTCGGTTTAAAACAATAATTTGTGTTTAGGCTTTTATTTTTTACAAGTTGAATCTTTCTATTATATTTTAATAAATTCATTTAATTGCAATTTATTATTTCTTAAAAGGTCATAAACGTAAAATAAAATAAAAATCGTTCATTATTTAATAATTTTGAATTTATAATTCATATAGTTTTTATATATGACTAAAATTTATAATTAATTTAAAAAATAAATAAATGTGAGATACAAATATTATATAAACTAAACTAAAATTTATAGCCAACAACACCGCACAATGTGGGTGAGACTTCTGTTAGTCGCAAAGTACCATATAATAAGGATTGCTTGCTATCGGTATCAACCAAGCCTATTTAAGTGATTTGTTAACTTCATTAATTTGATAAAACGACACTGTTTTGCCTCACCGTTTTGCCCTCTAATCCTCTCTTCTTCTCTGTCCCTCCTCCTCTTCTATTTTACCATTTTGGCTTTCACTCCAGTCTCTCCGTCATCCAATTTCTTAAGGGTGATGCCTAAAATCATGAGACCAAAATGACGGTTTCATCGTACTTCCCGATAAAAGATAGAATCGTGAAAGATAGCAGCAATTAGGCATCTCCATTTGAATAACTGATGAAATCAAGTTAAAGGTTGTCTTACGACCGAGACTAGGGCTTTTGTTGGTGGAATGCTGTCTCTGAGGATCAGGGTTGAGATTTTGAGGACTGCATTTAATGATGTGGATCACTCGTGGATGAGACGAGGAAGACGTGGAAGAAAAGTATGATGTATGTAATGGCTCTCGACTTCAAAGGCGAGATAAAGTTTATATATATGGTGGAGCTGCCTATGGGGCAGGAGATCAGCCTTACGGTTTAAGTAAGCAGTCTCATTTTGATGTGGGAGGATTTTATGAAGCAATTAAGCCATCAAAGTGAGTACATGTGTGCGTTGAATTTCGTTTGTGTTGTTTGGATTTGTTTTATGTGAATCCTGAAGGTTATAAGAATTTAAAGTGTGATTTTATAAGGGTTTTATCGTAGGAAAGAGACTATGTTGGATGTTGATTTGACTCACTTGCTTCCTGGATGCTCTGTGAGTGGAAGAGAGCATCTTAGTTATCCACTTTGTGTACCACTCAAATTCATTAAGGGCTCTTTAACCATGTATTACAGTCAATTTTAGTATGTTTTCAGTCTGTAACAAGGCGCTCGATTTTATCACATGAAGAGATTTTTTACTTGTGTGTTAGCATGCTTTACAGTAACCTCCTTAAATATCAATTTTGCAATGTAAATATGATGTTGAATGTGAAGTTTCAGAATATTTAGTAAATCTCGGTGTTACTTTATAGTTCATTCTATCCCAAAGTAATGTCTTATGCTGCCTTTTTTCTGTTGATTCACTGTTTCAGTGGGAATATCTCATTGCATTCTCAACCTCTCTCTACTTGTGTTTATGGCGGTATCCTTTTTGGTGTGTCTCGTATATGGAATGCTATTCGTACAAGCAACAGTGTTTTGTTGTTTCAAGATTTTTTGTTTGGCTTAATAACAAGAAAGGGATTTTAAGCAAGTGAAAACTGACTCGTTGAGTCAAATTTTGCAAATTAAATTTTATTTTGAGAAACAATTATTTATTTTATTTCCCTGATTAAAGGTTACCATGTTTCACTAATGAACATATCTTGATTCTTTCTTGGGATATTTACATTTATAACCCTAACTTTATGTTGAAAGTGTCAATATAACCCTGCAATCTCAGAAAGTGCTAATATAACTCTAACTAATCATTGTATGTGTCAATCTAACCCTAACTTTCAAAACTTTTGTGCCGATATAACCAAACTCTCTAATTTTGGCGTTGACTCAAGAGATCCCGACAATGACAAGAATGGAAATGACAGAAATACCCTTACCCTTCATCTTCTTCACTGTTGCTCCACCGCCGGACACCGCCACCGCCGGTGGGATTACTCGTTAATATTCAGATTCTTCAATGCTACAACACATGAATAGGTTTTCTAAGCCCGACTTTCATAGCTGGGTCTTCGTCAGCGGGGGCGTTCTCACTTCCTTTTTCTTCCACCCATTTTCTTCCTTCCACCTTCTTCCACCCGCTTTCTTCTTCTTCCAACCGGCAGCTTCTGGGCTTTACATATGAAGTAGCTCTCCTCTCAGTTTCATTCCCAGCACTCCCCACCTACCGTTGCCAGCGCCACCCATCGCCGCATCTCACTCACTTCACCGTCTTCTTCTCCTCCATCGTCAATCACGCAGATTCAATTTCTTAATTAAAATAATGATGTGAAGACAAAATGATACCTTTCTTGACTATTCAATGGCTTCAAACAATAAGAGCAAGCTCAGACACCTCATTTTCTTTTGAATTTGTCTCTTCAATTAGATTTTGTTAGCAACCTGTTTCGATTTTTGCTGAATCAACATCAAGGTCGGGCTTAGTTGGAGCTCCCATGGCAACATTGGAGAAGTTCAAGCTACTCGTGACACAATGTGCGGTGGCAGGAAGTCTGACGAGGGCAGTAGGTGGGTGGCGCCGGCAGCGGTAGGTGGGAAGGGTTGGGCAGTACCCGCTGAGAGTACCAGGGATGAAACCCGGCGGAGAGCTGCTTCATATGTAGAGCCGCCAAAATTGTTTGCATTTGCTCATTTCGCTCTTGTGGGATTATCATTTTTGAAAATGAATTTGTAGTTGGTATTTGGTTTGAAGATGAGCATAATTGTTTGGTTTTGGTGTTTGTAGATACGCCGGTGGGGAAAGAAAGAAAAGGGGGGAGCTGGCTGGGGAAGAAAGAAAGAGGGGAGGGTTTTCATTTTTACTTTTTTAAAATGTAAGGGTAAAACGGTAATTTTATTTTTTCGGCAGTAAACCGGCTGACCAAACAGTCAACATAGTCAAGGGTTATATTGGCACTTTCTGATATTGCAAGGTTATATTGGCACTTTCAGCCTAAAATCGGGGTTATTTTAACACTTTTCTCTTCTTTCTATTGATCATTGGTTGGTCTTATAATTACTGTTAGTTATGATGACTTAGTGTCTTAATTGCTTGTAAAATTAATTATTTGATGTGTGCATTACGCAGGTTGAGCATCCTTGGAAACATGCAAAACTGCTTGTCTAGAATGAATGAATTATGGCGATCTGCTAAAAGTGAATTAGAATTGTGCATGTACAAAAAAAGGAAAGTTTTGTACATAGAGTATATTTAAATATACTCTATATTTAACTGAAGGAGTGAATAAGGTTAACATCAACAACAACAGCGAAACCCAGAAGAGGAAGCACATTCAAGTCTCCAACACCAAGAAATCCCTCTCCTTCTGTGTCAATCTCGCCAAGGTACCTGTTTATAGGTACCTTTTGCTTTTCACAAACCCTTCGAAGGGATTTTTGTGGGGGGTTTCTCTATAAGGGTCTTTATTGTTTGGATTTGAGTAGGAAATTCTCTATAAGGGTATTTATTGTTTGGATTTTGCATGGAAATTCTCAGGTTTTGGTGTTCTCATGGATTTCTGTTTCGAGTTCTTATTTTGGGGTGTTAGATTGTGAGATTGAAGTATGTGAATGCTGAAATTTTAGGGTTATATTACTAATATGGAGTTGCAAACTGACAATATTGTTGGAACTCGGGATTCTGTACCTTATGTTATGAGGAGTATTTGTTGCTTTCTGTATGATGTGGAAACTTAGCGTCTCAATCGAATGGAGTTGTGGAGTAAGAGAAATGCATGGTGATGGTTATTTTTTGTTGATGTGTGAAGTGAATAATATAGGACTTTTTTAGGGTATCTTTTGTATAGTAAGTAGAGAAATGTAGTTACATACTTGTTTGAAGACGCAGAGCATTATATTGAAACTTATACCGTGTGTCTCGAATAAAGAGGATAGTTATTGTAACAAAAGAATTTACATGTAAATCCTTTCAATTGTTTATTTAATACTCTATAAATTTTAGAAATGACTTATTTTAGTACATATCAATATGTGATAAGTGATAACACTGAAAAATTAATTCATTAAGCTATATTATATTATATTTTTAATTTAATATTAAATTTCAATTAATTTGTATAATTAATAACTATAAAATATTGACATTTTAATACTATATAACTTTTATTTATTTCTCTAAGATGATGAATTTATATTTTTTGAATCAATTATAAACTTCATATTTTTGCAATTTTTACTTCAACCAATTAATCATGAATTGCAAACCATACCCCTAATTTAATTATTTTAGATCTAACGTATATAATTTTTTTTATCATTATAAATGAGCCCCTCCTTATATTTGACCTTGGTTCCGCTACCCCTATTGCTGGAAATGTCCAACTTTTAATGTTGGTTTTGTCTGAAAATGATGTACAGAGTACAATATTCGTTGACCACGATTTTTTTTTGTCTTCCCTAGAATGTTTAATAAAATATGACTTTATCTAGAATGTCATTTTTTGGTCAGAAATAATTTATTGATCATGCTAGTGAAAAAAACACAATGTCATAAATTAATCACAATAAAAAAAATTAAAAAATATTGGAAGAAGAAGAAAATGGAAATGTATAACTCAATTGCACGGAGTTTAATTAGTAAAAATTATCACCTAATTTAAATATTTTAATAAAAAATTGTATGATTATAATAAATATATTTTTATCAAAACCGTGCAATGGCAAGCTATTACAATCAAATCTTCAATTTTTTGATCATTTTTCATACTATATGAAATCCGTATACATACAATGTTGATAATGATAATGTCGCTTCACTAAAGTGACATTTAGAAATATTTTTATCAAGACAAAGTTTTCGGAAAAATCGCCTTTTCAACGATTAATGGAAAGACAAGGTTTAATTATAATAATGGAAAGGTAAAATGTTACATTGTAATATTAAAATTTTATTATGCAATGTGCAGTAGTTATAAGTTCATAACCCAATTAATGCAATACAAATTTTTTATCTTTTTTTTAAAAAAAAATTGGAAAGAATAAACTTTCATTACCTTAATCTATCAAAAAACCATACTCCCTCTGTCCCCCTATTTGTGTCCTACCTGCCTTATTAGGTGTTTATTAATGTCTTACTTCCATTTTTGGTAAAAAATATGAATGTGAAAAAAAAAGATGATTTTTTTTCACAAACCATTTTTATGCTATTTCAATGACTTTTAAAAAATGATACTAGTATTTTTGTGGTATAACAACTATAGAGGAATAGAGGGAGTACCATATTTTTTATTTCTTGTTATACATGGTTAAAATAACAAAATTCTAAATCATTTTAAAATAGTGTAAAAACCCAAACATTTATCAAAAGAACTAATATAAATTGAAGTGCATTGAACTCAACTGATCTGAGCTAATCTGAATTGAACTGCATTGATCTCCTACAAAATAATACAAAAAATAATATTAAAATTTAGAGGACGCCTACATATTAATTTCTTTTTATAAAGAAGTCTAAAATAAATAAATAAATAAAAATAAAAACATTAAAAAATAGAATACATCCTCTATATTTTAATTATTTTAAATTTTCTGAAAGAAGGATAAAATATATTATATAAAATAAAAAATATTAGAGGACGCATTTGGAGAATGTGTCCCCTCATTTATAATTTTTTTTAAAAAATTACGAAAAAATGTATTACATGAAAATAATATTAGAGGACACGTTTGGAGAATGCGCCCTCTCAATTTTGATTTTTTTTAAATTATTGAAAAAATTAGATAATATATTTAATATAAATATATTAGAGGACGCATTTGAAAATGCGTCATCTCAATTAAATTTAGATTTTTTTAAAAAAATCCAAACATAACATAATAACATATTAAATAAAAAATAATATTAGAGGATGCATGTGGAGAATGTGTCCTCTTAATTTCGATTTTTTAAAAAAGAAATCATAACACAAGAAACAAAAAAAAAAACCTAGAGGATGCATTCTCTAAATGCGTCCTCCCTATTTTTTCCCCATTTTCAAGCAACACCCTATTTGGCATCCAAGCTTTGTGTATTTAGCCTCTTCAAGAATGCTCTCCCGGGGACCAGGGCCAACAGTCACATGACCAACAACAAAGCGGTGTTCAGGACCCTCGATGAGACATTTCATGACACGGTGCGATTCGACAATAGATCAGTGGTGAACATACTTGGCAGAGGAACAATCATGTTTCAGTGTCTTACCGGTGACCACCTTGTTCTCACCAATGTCTACTACATTCCGAGCCTACAGAGCAATATCATCTCTCAGGCAGCTTGATGAGAACGATTGCAAAATTGTCATCGAAGATGGGTGCTCTATATCTTTGATCTAGCACCAAGGTTTTGGTATGGGTGTCACGTTTAAGAAGCAAGCTCTACACACTAGCCTGAACCTTGCATCACTAGTGAGCATGTTAATGTTGAAGGATGACTCAGCTTGGCTTTGGCAGGCCTGTTTCGGGCACCTACACTTTCTTCATTGCACAATTTTCCTTACATTGAACATGTGGAGGAATTTTGTGACGGATGTGCAATAGGGAAGTAACATAGGACGTTGTTTCCACGGGCCATGACATTCCGGGCACGACGCCCGCTAGAATTTGCACACAATGACTTGTGTGGTTCGATTACACCTACATTTGTAGGTGTCGATGATTTTAGTTGATTTATGTGGATTGAGTTGCTTAAGACAAAAGACGAGGTGCTCTGATGCTTCAAGAAAATCAAGTTGGTGGTTGAGTTTGAACGCGAGTGTAAATTGCTTGCGTTCCATTCAGATTGTAACGGAGAATTCAGCTCTAGAAAATTTGTGGAATTTTATGAAGAAAAGGGAATCAAGTACAACACCACAACGCCTTACTCGCAGCAACAAAACAGTGTGGTAGAGAAGCGCAACTAGATGGTATTCGAGATGACACACTGCCTCATGAAGATGATGGTCGTACATGGGTCTTTTTTAGGATAAGCAATAAAATCTGCAGTGTACCTTCTAAACAGTGCACCGACAAGAATTTTGGATGGTGTGACGCCTTACGAGGTGTCACGCAAGAAAAAACTGAGTGTACGTCACATGAGGACGTATGGACATGTCGCACATGTCAAGAAACTTTGACCCAACATATACAAGCTTATATATTGATCAACGCCGGGAGTGTTCGCTGGCTACAAAGAAGGTGCAAAAGCTTAGTGAGTCTGCGATCCGATCGAGAAGTGACTCTACTTGACAAGGGCATATGGGACTCATTTCCTCACATTGGAGGAAAAACCCAAAAATTCTCCCCCTTTCCGACTATGTGGAGGAAATTGCCAAACCAACAATATCTTTGCAAACTTCAAACTTGCCTCTCGTTAACACCTTAGTCAACATGTCCAAACCATTGTTATCGTGTGAACCTTCTCAAGTTCAAACACCTTAGACTCTAAAGCATCCCGTATCCAATGATACCAAAAATCAATATAGTTTATCCTACCATGAGATGTAGAATGCTTACCAAGATGAATTACGTTTTGACTGTCACATAACCAGAAAAATCTCTCTTGCTTACAATAGAGTTCACGAAGAAATATCTTCATCCACGCAAGTTTTTTGCTTGCTTCAACTACTGCAACATACTCAGATTTAGTGGTAAACAAGGCAATGCACTTTTGCAATCTTGATTGCAAACTCACAGCTCTCCCTGCAAAGGTAGTCAAATAACCTGAAGTAAATTTACACGTAACATCACCCGCCAAATCGGAATCACAGTAGCAAACATGAGTAGACTTCCTTCTTCCAAAGAAAGCGATAAATTGTTGTACCACGAAGATATCTCAAATCCACTTCACAGTATCCCAATGCACCACCTTCGGATTAGAAAGGTAACGACAAACCACACCTACAACATGAGCTAAATCAGGCCTCATACACACCATAACATATATCAAACTACCTATAGCCGAGACATAGGGAATATTGTTCATATCATCATTCCTTTCATCATCAGAAGAAGACTTGCTATCAATTTTAAAATGAGAAGCCAGAGGTGTACTTACAGGTTTAGCACCATCCATTTGAAATCTTCGAAGCACCTTCTCAAAATAATTCTTCTGAGTTAGCCACAACTTCCCACCCACTTAGTCACGAGTAATCTCTATGCCAAGTATTTGCCTCGCATGACCCAAATCCTTCATCTCAAAGAACTTGCTCAACTCTTGCTTCAACCTGTTGATCCTAGAAGCATTTTGACCAATAATCAGCATATCACCCACATAGAGAAACAAAATGATGAAATCATTCTCAGAGAATTTTTGCACGAAAACACAATGGTCAGAATTAGTCTTCTTGTAACTGAACTTCTTCACTACAGACTCAAACTTCTTGTACCATTGTCGAAGAACTTGCTTCAAGTCATACAAACTCTTTCTCAACCTTCACACAAAATTCTTTTTCCTTTTCAACTTGAAGCCTTCAGGCTGCTCCATGTAGATCTCTTCATCTAAGGCACATACATGAAGGATAACAGTTTTCACATCCATCTATTCATTCTCTAAGTCAAGGCATGCATCTAAGCTTAACACAACTCTGATGGAAGTTATCTTGACAAGCGAAGAGAAAATCTAATCAAAATCAACCCCTTTTCTCTAACTGAAACCCTTAAAAACCAACCGATCTTTATACCGTGGAAACATAGACTTCTCATCATGCTTCAATCTATAAACCCACTGATTCTTCAAAGCTCTCTTACCCTTAGGTAACTGAACAACATCATAGGTACGGTTTTCTATGAGAGACTCTATCTCATCATTCATGGCTTCAATCCACTTGGATTTATCATCATTCTCCACAGCTTCTTCATATCATTCAAGTTATTCCCCGTCAGTCAGAAAAACATAATCATTCGAAGATAGAGATGAATGTTTTCTTGCCCGTGTAGACCTTCTAAGCACAACTGTAGGCTCTACAACGACCTCTTTCTCAACATTGTCACCATCAATTAAATTAGGATCATCTCCACCTTGCTGCTCATCATCGGGGACTTCATGAACCACCTATTCACCTGCACGATCCACTTGAGTTGGATCAATATCAATTAAGAACTCAGAACTTTTAGAGCTTACCTTTTGAGCCTTTCCAAAATCTTCAATGGTCTGATCTTCAAAATATACCACATCTCGACTTCTGACTAGCTTCTTCTCAACTGGACCATAAAGCCTATAGCCAAAGTCATCAAGACCATAACCAATAAAGATACACTGTCTCACTTTCACATCCAACTTGGATATTTCATCTTTTGGAATATGCACAGAAGATTTTCAACCAAAGACATGAACATGGTCATAGGAAACATCCCTACCAAACCATCTCTGTTAGGAACATCAACGTCCAAAGCAGCAGCAAGAGACAAATTAATCACATAGGTTTCCCAAAAGGAATAAGGCAACTTTGCCTCTGAAAGCAAGCATCTAACTCTCTTAACCAAGGTTCTATTCATCATCCGCGCCAAACCATTCAACTGAGGAGTCTTGGGAGGAGTTTTCTGATGTCGAATACCATGACTCTTACTATAAGAATCAAATGGACCATAATACTCACCACCATTATCCTAACGAATGGCTTTCAATTTCTTGCCAGTTTGCCTCTTCACTAAGGCATGAAACTCCTTGATTTTTTCAAGCACCTTTGGACTTCAACACATAGACACAAATCTTCCTAGAACAATCATCAATAAAGGTCACAAAATAAAGTGCACCACCATGAGATCGTACCTGGAAATGACCAAAAACATAGGAATGCACGAGCTTTAACAACTCTGACTTCCTTGAAGGTGAATGACTCTTTAAGGATACCATGTTTGCTTCCCAGCCAAAAAATGATCACAATTCTTTAGCTTCACACCTTTGATGCTTGAAAGGAGATTCTTCTTGGCCAAAAAGTCAATTCCCTTCTCGTTCATGTGGCTAAACCTCTGATGTCATAACTGTTACAAGTCATAATTTCCAACCACATTGATTTAGCTACCCGAACTTGAAGCCTCCATGATATACAATTTGTTGTACTTCCTTGCTCAAGCCAAAACCAAAGAACTCTTAGTGAGCTTCCAATGGCCATTACCCATGGAGCTATGGCAACCATCATCATCAAGACAACCAACTGATATAAGATAATAGCAAATATCCGGTGCAGGCTTCACTTCAGAAGTACCAACCTTTATCCCAACTTGGTTTCCAAGCAGAAAGTTCCAATGCCAACCACCTTGATGTAATTATCATTTCCCATCTTCAACACTCCAAAATCACTGGCAGTATAAGATAAAAATAATTGCCTCCTCGGGGTGACATGAACAACAGCTCCGCTATCAATAACCCAACTGGATTCCAACTGAACGAGGTTGATAACATACTCATCACAAGCACAAGAAGATCACCAATTGCAGGAGTAGTACACACAACATTGGCCTCATCCTTCGATTCACCACTACCATTTTTCTTCTCATTCTTCAACTTGAAGCAATTTTTTCTTGAGATACCCAAGTTTATCACAATGATAACAAGTGACATTATTGTAGCATGGTCTCGACTTGCTTCTTCTTTTCTCTCGCTCTTTCCCCTGATACTTGCTCTTATTTCTTCCCCTTTCTTCAACATACATGATCTCTGAGCATGACGATGAAGCTTGAGACTTCCTCCTCATCTCTTCATTCAAAATGTCACTCTTAATGTAGTCGAAGGTAACACTACCTCCAGGAGTAGAATATGCCAAAGAAACCTTCAAGGTATCCCAAGAATCAGGTAGAGTATTTAGTAGAAATAAAGCTTGCACCTCATCTTCAAATGTGATGTCCAAACCAGCTAACTGATAAAAAATACCCTGAAAATCATTCACAAGATCATAAATTGAACTACCTTCCCTATACTTCAAATTGCCCATTTGGTTCAACATGTACAATTTATTGTTGCCAGTCTTAGAAGCATACAAGGTCTCCAACTTATCCCACAAGGTTATAGCATGTGTCTCATTAACCATATAATTAAGAACATTATCTTCGACCCATTGCTTAATATAACCCCAAACTTGTAGATGCTCAAACTCCCAATCTTCATCACTATAATGTGTAGGCTTAGCGGAAACAAAGACGGGTAAATGCATTTCTTTTGCAAACAAAAAATATTTCATCTTTCCTTCCCATTTGTAGCAATTGGTACAATTCAAACAAATCATCTTTCCTACATTTTCCTCCATCATTCAAACAAATACCAAACAAGCCAAAAACTAAGAAAGCAAAAGAACACATAATAAGGCTATGATACCACTTTGATGGGAAGATAAACAAAACTATCCTTCCCTATTTACTTGAATCTATGATGAGCAATAATAGAAAAATAAGTGTAGTAACATAAAGAATAAACCAAGCACACAAGACACACGCATTTACGTGGAAACTCCCTCCAATGCGAAGGGTAAAAACTACGGGGTCAATCGACCCACCTCAACCATCTTCATTAATAAAAAAAAGAGTGTTACAAGACCCTCAAAAATAAGATAATAGTAGCACAAGTTGCTTTCAACAAATATAGGATCGATAACCACTACAACAATAAAGATTAAACAACAATAGGAGAAGAAATCACCAAATATGCTGAGCTACTTCATGAGGACAAATGAGTCACTTAAAGACCTTAAAAACCCATCTTCACCATTCAGAATTTATTTACACTTCCTAGGAACACCCTGCCAAAATTTCAGAAAATCCAACGGTTGGATTGTGAGAAATTGCAGATTTACCGAAACTGCACAATGGAACTCGATATTCTTCCTTCATCCACAATTGTGTTTTTTTCCTTCCTCTTGTTGTTTCTCCAAAACTGAACCAAAAGCAGCCATACCCCAAGTAAACTCTACTCCAAATGTATGCTAAAATGACAGGAATACCCCCTTTTAGTTTGGGCCAAATTCCTCAAATATTTGGGACTCATTTCCTCAAATTGGAGGGAAAATCACTTGTTGGGACTGCCAAGCCCACCACAATGAAAATTAGTATGTTATTGTCCGCTTTGGACCAAGCCCGCACGGTTTTATCGGGCCTAACCCCAAAAGACCTCATACTAATGTGGCGGGAGACTAACTTATATAGTGAACAATCACTCTTTCACCTTCCAATGCGAGACTTGGGTTGAACACACCCAACAAAGGGATGATTTTTATTAAGAATGTTGCGCCTGAAACTAGGAGACATCTTGCGGCGTAGGGACAATTGTAACCATGTTCACCGTGGTCTACTCCACATAGGACCACATGGCTCCAGCAACCGAGCCCGTAAAACCAAAAATTGAACCACAAACTCCGGAGCCTATGCAGATGCAAACCCACTAGACCATGCTACCCACACATGAAGACAATATCAACACCAGCTCATGGCTGCTATGTTATCGGCTGATCAGTGATGTGTAAAATGCTACCGACAAAATCACAAACTTCGAAGAAAGTGGTCAATTTTTTTTGTCGCGGATGAGCTAGCAAACATGGATGAGGCAATCGAAGACGTGGCTTGGAGGAATGTTCAAGGATATCGTCGTGCCTCTCAGAGCTACAATCTATAAGCCCTAATGATTCCTAACCACAATTAAGTATATAGTGGAAAAAGTTCGGGTCGTCCACGGAGAAGAGAGATTTTCCTAAGGGTTCATGCATATAAGGATGGATATTAGTATATATATAAGTGTATATATATCGATATAAAATAAATTGAAGATGGGGGGTTTGTTTTGTTTTTTGCTAAGTTATGTAATGAAAAGACAAAGCAACTACCATGAAAGAGAAACTAGGCTAATCATGCAACAAACTACAAAGATTGAATTAAACTCAAAGTATGGGACCTTGGGCGAAATTGATTTTTACTTCCAAACCTCTTATCTATCCTTGAATCCACAACCTATTTGAATGTCTCGACTACTTATTGTGAAGGAAAACCTCTCATTCTTCATGAGTGTAGTTTACAAGAGTGAATACGACATCTCTGGTAAACCTCATTAATGACCGTTTTAGTCGATCAACGCCTAAAGTCATCTCATTAATGACTTTATGCACGAAGAATCAATAAGCTTGATAACACCTATAAACATTAAACCAAATGTCTAAGTATTTAACCAATCCATTCATTACTAAGGATAATCAAGAAAGTTCAACATTAAATGATTTCCCCTACTTTCTACCTTAGGAAAAACATGACAAAGAGTTCAACATCATCACATTCATCTAGAAATTATAACATCATCAACCCAATTAGAAGTTCTAACCCATGCTCTTGGATTCCATGTCAAAGGAGAAGAAATTAGATATTTTCATCAACTCATAAAAAGTTAAAGCATCTCCAATGGTAAGCTAAACTACACACTCCCACAATGGTAAGCTAAATTCATTGTAGTTTGATAGATCCCACATGTTTTTACAATATTCATTTT
>JAULKK010186975.1:0-16106 GCA_032355705.1 Rubia peregrina | reverse complement strand
GCCACGGACTCTGCCGGCGTCGCCGCGGAGAAGCGGATCTGGCCGGGAAGAAAGATCCCGACCTGGCCTTCGTGCTCGGGAAGAAGAAGGGTCATTTTCCTTCTTTTTTTATTATTTTTAATTCCAGGGGTAAAATAGTCTTTTCATGTGAAAACCACCTAAAACCTCTCAGAATACCGCCTTGGGGACCAAAAATTTGCACTTTCAAAATGTTGGGTACCATTTGTGCGTGGTTTTGCTCTCGCGGACCAAAACATGGTATTAGGGTGTATCTCTAGGACCAAAAAAACAATTTAGTCTTAAATTTGGTTCAATTTATTCAATATCTGGATAATCAATTTTCGAGGATTTTTTCCCACCACTGAGAAGACTGTGGTGATGATGAGTTATTAACTCTTCCTTGGTTAAATTGGTCCGGTTGAGGACTGGAGAGGCAATTATGAGTAACAATTGGATATGATGTGATGTGTAGGCCAACGTGATCATCCCGCTTATGCTCACATGAGCCTGGCTATTTATTAGAGGCCGAAAGGCAGAATGGTGCGAGTAGCAATGGGGCGGTCATATCTTAAATATCAATCAATGTTTGGATTAAGCCTTGTATCTTGTATATTGCAGGGTGTATCTTCAGCCTTGTGGATTTTGTATTGTAGTGTTCTTGTACGTATACGAGTTCCCCTTTGCTTTCATATTTATGTCGTCCTTAATTTCTTGAGTCACGAGGTGGGCTTGTACCTTTATTTTCAAAGATACGGGTGCTTTTATTGCTCAAGTCACGAGTTGAGGTTTTACCCTTACATGCAAAGTCGCGGGTGATTTTCCTTCATAGGTCACAAGATGGAGATGTAGCCTTATTTGTGAATTTATAGGTGATTTTTCTGCTTAAGTCGTGGGGTGAGAATTTACCCTTATTTGCAAAGCTGCAGCCTGCAGGTGATTTTCCTGCTTAAGTCACGAGGTGTGGATTTACCCTTATTTTCACAGCCGCATGTGATTTTCCTGCTTGAGTTGCTAGGTGGGGATTTACCCTTATATGCGAAGCCACATGTGATTTTCCTACTTAAGTCGTGAGGTGAGGATTTACCCTTATTTGCAAAGCCACTGGTGATTTTCCTGCTTAAGTCACGAGGTGGAGATTTATCCGTCCTGGGTGCTTGGTGTGTTACATATTGTTTTGTCCTGGGAAGATGTTTTTATTTATGTATGTACATTCACAATTATCTCGTGTATGGAATTGGAAAGAGCAGTCTCCAATCATATATAGACCCAAATACAGTACGTCTGTATAGAAACCTTAGTATTTACACAAGGTATTATCTAAAGTTGGTTACGTTCCATGTATTTAATATACGCATTTTCTCAATCCGGGCCAAGGAGTATCTGTTGAACTAGAATGTTTGTGTGATTTTGTAAGGGCCTTGCCATGTGGGGCATAGTTTCCCTGTCTTCTTGGCTAGGCTGGCTTTATTTTTCCTTAGAATTGGGTCTCCTGCCTTGAATGATGTTATTCAAACTCTATCATCGTATGAATTTGCAATTCTCTAATTATATCTAGCTTCTTTGATGCTTGCAATTTGTCTTCGTTCTTTGAGGATGTCTAGGTTTGCTCTCATGTATTTCGGGTTGCCCTTTTCATCGTAGTTGATGGTTCTCGGGTTCGGGATGCCTGCTATTGTGGGAATAACTGCCTCATGTCCATACACCAAGCTGAATGGTGTTTTAGGCATTGGTGTTCTGGGAGTGGTTCGGTATACCCACTTGATGGTAGGTAGTTAATCAACCTCTCCTATTTATTTTCCTTACAACCTCTTTAATATAGAAACCTTGAACTATAATCCGATTTGTCACTTCGAGTTGACTGTTGGCATGAGGGTGTGCTATCGAGGAGAACTTCTGACTTATGTTTAAGTCTTTGCACCATTCACTAAATGTTGCACTTGAGAACTAGGTTCCCTTGTCAGGTATGATTTGTTTTGGTATGTAAAGAAGCATATGATGTTTTGCCAGACGAATGCAATTGTTACTTTGGTGGTGATCGTGTTAAACAGCTTCGTTTCAACCCACTTGTGGAGTAATCGATGGTGACTATGAGGAATTTTTCTCCACATGAACAAGCTAGGAAGGGGTATACGAAGTCTATTCCTTATTTATTGAACGACCAGAAACTGTAAACTCAAATAATATTTTATTGGGATTTGCACTGGACCATGGCGTTCCACTAGAAACTTTTGCACTTTTGAACAAATGTGTATCTTCTCGAACATTGCCAGCCAATATTATCATGAGCAGAGGACTTTCATGGCTTAGGTTCAGGCATCTTGGTGTGGTCCACACCACCTGTCATGCATATCTCTGATTATGAGCATGGAATGGGGAGGTCCTATGCACTTGAGCCAGAGTGTGAGGTACCCTTTCTTGTAAAGGATATTGTTGGAGTAACTGTATGGCATGTCCTTGAGTTTAATTTTTCTTTCTTAGTTATAGTCTTTAGGCAGGAGGTCATGTTTTAGATATTGGATGATGGGTCCCATCCATCCTAGGTCATCTTCCTAGATTTGTGCTACTGTTGTGGTCGTTGTGCCGTGAACGGGGATTAGTTCAACATTTTACGTCTTTCTCTTTCTGCATCAATGTGTATCCTGAGGTGGCTAGTTTACTTAGTGCATCTGCCTTTGAGTTTTGTGAACAAGGGATGATGAGACAATAATTTCATGTTTTCTTAGGGTATTTAACACCACTTCTTTCATACTTTTGCTTGTAGTTAGTTAGGTTTATGACTTCTTTTTTTGCATGATAGATGGTTAAAACAACTATGTTTGATTATTTTCATTAACTCTTCTATTTTATAAGACATTTGTGACTTATTAGGATTTTTTTCTCCATGACTTTGTCTACGTGATTTTGCGAGCTTACATAAAGATCATCATTAGAGACATTTGCAAGAATGGTAATCGATAGAAGGACAATCGCAAGGTTGGCAGTAGAATGAAGGCCTTTTGATATAATGGTTGAAAATGGAAGAATTTGGGAGATGGAGGAAAGAAAAGAGCAAGTCGCCAGGCATGACTGGAAACATGAATAGAGCACAGACTGTTCCAGATGAAATGCTCATAATTTCATGGCCTATAAGATGGACCATGTAATCCTAAACATTCTGTGTAAATTCAGAAGATGAAGATCATGCCCTAGAGGATGGACCATGTACATGCTCAATTACTTGGAAATGGTTCCATGGCATGGACTGTGTAATTCCAAACGATCCGTCCCAAAAACCCTTGGCACAGTCTTTATGGATAGCACGGTCTGTGCCAGCCAGTTGATTAGGATTTTGACCAGTGGGTAAAAATCTTCTCTCTTCTCCACTTATATAGCACCCTTATCCTTTGGATTTTAGGGAGAGGTAGATTTGAACTTGTTCCAAAAACTTTTCCACTCTTTTTTCCTTCATTTCTCTACATTTATGGCTTCAAAACTCATTTATGTCATGTGTTTGATTATGGTACTCCCTCTGTCCTAGCTCTATTTGCACTCTTTTTTGGTTAACTTTCTCAAGTCGGGTTTGACCATAAAAAATTTAGTTACATATACTAACGACGTATAAAAACTTGATATTCAGAAAATAAATGATGCATGGAATCTAAAAATATCTTACATAATGATATTGCTGCTTATATTCTAATTCAAATTTATGGTCAAAAGTAGCTTAAGAAAGTTGACTAAAAAGTTTCTGAATAGAGTTGGGAATTAATACTTGGGAGTGATCCCCCCCCCTCGGGGTTGTCAAACTACGGGAGATCAATTAACCCGAGGAGTGGCTTGATCAAAGAGAGAGATTTTCATTGTAGCTCATATTCCTACTACTATGCTACCTAAAGGGTGGATAGTGGCAAGACCAGGATCGTCCACGGAGATGTTAGGTATCTAAGAGTTAACTATACACAGCCGTGATAAGGTCGTCAATCCGATCAAGCGTCAAGAATAGTCAGTACCGGTAAAACAAGCTTTGGGGAGGGGGTTCCTAACAACTACTAACATGCAATTACCAAGAAAATAAATTATGTAAACTAGCACATGTGGAGTATTTTCGTAACATGATCAATTTTGTTTCGATCCTCGATTCCATCACATGCAAGAACTATAAACCTATTATAGTGTTTATGACACGTGGTGTGGTCGGTGGTGAACATTTCCCCATACTTGTCATGTAGGGTGCGCATGTAATCTTCCATTGGTACTGCCTCGGTAATCAAGGGAGTACAAAAATGACCCTACCTACTATGCAGATCTAAATCTCCCCTGTGCTATTACTTCCTGGGCACTACACCATGAATACTCACTAGTGCAAAAGTCTCTACTAAAGGCACCATTAGAAGGAAGTTCCATTTATTTTTTAAGGAACCGTCTTTGATTGAGGTCCGAATGAGGTTCTGAACTCGGAACTACATTCGAATCCTATTAAAGGTGGTTCAATATTATTCAAAGGTGGTTCTTGAGGAACTGCCTTTGATGGACATAAATTAAAGGCAATTCTAGTGTAGAACCGCCTTTGATTGAGGTCCAGACAAATTCAATGGGCTGCCTTTAACTTGGTCTATATAAATACTACTCCCAGCCTCCAGGGTTTTCTCTCATATTTTTTCACTAACACCACATCTCTCTGTCACATCATCTACACCACGCCTCTCATCTCACCACCTCCCTCCCTAAAAATACCACCATCCACCCCAGCCCTCATTCACCGCCGTGCCGCCGGAGAAGTCTCGATAGGCCACCACTGGAGATGAAGACTGGGCCAACGCTAGAGATAAAGACACGGCCACTGCTGTAGAAGACTCTACCACTTCCGGAGAAGATTTAACCACCACCGTCCCTCTGTCTGCCACCGCTAGACTTCCGCTACCGCTAGGAGAAACTTCTAGCACTGTAGGGATCACTTTTCCACCACTTGTACGCCGGAGAAGGATACTTCACCACTGCAGATAGAGCCTCTATCACCACTATTTGTTTTCTTCTTTTTATGTTTTATTGTTGAATTGTTTGGGTTGGTTGATTTTTTTTGTCCAATATTCTCAATTTTACATATCTGCGTTCTTTGGCCTACCGCCGGTAACCTTGGGGCCCTAGAAATAGGCTTCCAATTTGGAACCTATTTTGGATCCAATAGAGGGAGGTTTTCGGAACCACCTTTGATCAAATCGATCCAAGGCACTAAATGAGAAGGCAGTTGAAGATCCAATAAAACTGTATTTAATAGGCATGGTTCCCACTAGTAGCTTCTCCCCATGCCTAAAAAGAAAAGGGGGTGAAGCACCTTATCGATGGTTCTAGGGTTGCAACGCTAACCCTAGTTTGCTACTATAGCTATCTCTATCCATAACCCTTCGGGCCAAATTTCTAGCTAAGACTAGTGTATGGTCGAACATAATATTGACTCGGCAACCCACATGCACACACCCATACGGTTCCGGACTATCGTTACCCCAAGCACGTCTAAGTTTATTTCTCTATGGGATATCAATAATTTCGCCAACATGAAAGTAGACTACGGTGTGTGCCATTCTTAGTGTGAAAATCATGCAATTAATAAGAACATAAATAACAAGCCAACATAATAATCACAAACACGTAGAAATAAGTAGATCTAAGGAATCTCACACAACAAACATTAATTCATGAATGCAAATACAAACCCCAAGAAAACAAACTACTCCCTAGGCATTGAACCCAAGTATTTCATTGAATTCGATGCTTTTGGGCAAAAGAAAAATAAAGAGAAGAAGAGAAAAGATTCTAGAGAGAAGGAAGAACTCATTTCTCTCTCTAGCCTACTCTTGAAGTCTTAAAATGAGCATAAACCTATATCCTAGTAGCCATAGGTACATACATATAGTAGTAGCGAATTGGGCCTTGAAAGAGGTCCAAAATAGGCCTAAACCCCTAGTAATTAATGCTGGAAGGGGAAAATGGCACGGGTTGTGCAGCCTCGTGCTGGCGAGGGCCGCTCAGTCTCGCACGACCCATGTTGGGTAGTACTGGCATGGCCTACACAGTCTTGTACAGAATGTGAAGGCTTGTGCTGGCACAGGCCGACAACTAGTATTTCGTTTTAAACTTCTGATTTGCGCACCCCGTCATTTGGAATGGCCCGTCAGCTGGAAGAACTTTTTGCCTAGTTGAATGGAGCGGTCTGTGTCATGTTTAATGCCATGTTAGTTGTTCTTCACATTTGGAACTTGAAACGACGCGAACCGTGTGAAACGGTGATGTCTGCATCCATACTTAGTTGTTGGAGTGAATTTAGGGACACAGGCAGAAATGGTCAACACGATATGTGCCGATGGGCTATGGTAGGGCCCATGTTAGTTGGCACATCGTGTTCTAGCAACCCTTGGCGTGGGCCATGCTAGGCTTGGTTGGCTTGTATTAATGCCTCGTGTCAACCAGTCAGCCGGTTGACACCGTCTTCCATTCTTGACCTTTTGAACTTCAATTCCGCCTTTCCTGGCTCAACTCTATCTACTACCATCATCGCGAATGATCTTTGATATCTTCTACCAACCTCGCAGATGGGCTTCTACAAAATGATATCAAAAATACTCATGAGCAACTTACGTGTAAGCTCACAAAGGAAAATCTAGATGCTCGTAAATACAAAGTTTCCATTAGATTAAATTAAATCTACAAAAATTGGGATTTACATAAGAAAATCAATAATGGTCATCTAAACTCTTTGTCGTGTAAACCTAACTAAAACTAGCAATCAACCAAACAAAAAATGATAATAAATGTTCAAGTGCATTGATTAACGCATGCATAAAGGTGCACATCAATCCCCTCACACTTAAATCTTACTCGTCCTCGAGTAAACAAAAATGAGAAACGATCCAAGAGAAATGTAGCATTCAAAGATAAGTTAATCAATACATTCAAATTATTCCTAAGATACCTTAATTTCCCCCAAAGATTGCAATAATCTCACAACTCTCACTCTCCTCGAAGATGCTAAAGTAACTTGTCCGCTAAAAACCATTAAAAGGCATAGTAAAACGATAAGTGCTAAACTAGCTTACTCCGCTGAAGAAGCCGCCGAAGACAATCCAGGGGATGTTGAAGAAGAAACCGCCAAAGATGGCTAAAAGATGTTCAAATTTTAGTTTTTGGTTTCTCTCAATTTCTCTCATTTTGCATAGGAGCCCTTTCGGGTTTTCATCCTAGCATTCACACATGTTGATCTTACATCTCATCCTTTTCCACATGGCCTGTCATGTGTGCCTAGGTTTTCCAACCTAGTAGGGCCTAACCTCTCATTTTTGTCTAGGATTTTTGACATATCCTGGCTTTTCCCCATTTTGCCTAAATTGCACTTTTGGGTTTCCTACTTAGCCGGGTATATATGTTTTTCATTTGTTTTTCAATTTTCCAATTTTTTTGTGTGTAGCACAAAATGCCCCAAAGGTGGGCTTCATACTAGATGAAGATTATGAAAAACAAAAAATCACACCACCGAAAAGTTCTTCCCAAAACATTCTCTAAAAAAAGCTACAAAGAGGTTCCCTCACGCCTAAAACAAACAACAACTAAAATTTCAAAGATCCAAATGAGGGAAAGAAAAAAAACAATGGAAAAAGCAGTCATCAAAACAATCATCATCCAAATCATATGTTAAAACAAATAAGCAGAGGAGAATAGGCAGAGCAGATGCCACCAGAAGGTGTTCCAACCCTCCCCCACATTTAGTTCATGCAATGTCCCCAATTCATGTAACCAAGGTGAAAGGAAAGGTTGGAAGCACCAAAGAGTATTCAGTGTCGTCAGCAACTTCTGGCTCATTGCCCTTTCCCGTGCAGATCCTATTGATAGTAGCCATCTCTAAATGACAGATGTCCTCAACCGATCAGTGATCTCCCTCATGCCATCATGTAGTGTCTCCATATCTGGCGTCAGGTGGTGAAGATAATCATCAACTATATCAAACCTTTGGGGAGCCTTTCACTCATGGTAGTCTAGCTGAGCACCAGGCCGATGTACAATATATCCAACTCTGAAGATGGAGTCATCCCACGAGTGTATCCACTCCATCTCTTGTCTCTGTTGCTCAGTCTAAATATGATATGAAGATGCTGACTGGAAACCCCGAGATCCGTGCTCCCAGAATGGGCTGAATTGAGGATGTTGCCGTGAATGAGTCCTATGCTGAGAAGGAATAGATACACTATGGTGGTGTGGCTCAAAAGTGAAAGGGAGCCTACGGCTGCTGTGCTTGCTAGACTCTGCAAAATTAATGTAGCGGGAAGAGACATTGTGCCTGCGAGAATCACCACCACTATGCCTGGTAGAATGATAGTATTCTTCTTGTATGTGAATCAAGACCTGGAACGGTGGTGGTGCTCCAAATACCTGCTCAAACGGGGGGGGGGGCAGTAGCACTGCAGGCTGCTCAATCTGGTGGCCGCGCAAACTGCGGGAACTCAGGGGGTAGTATAAACTGTTTGAAATTTGGGGGTGGCTGAGCACACTGGTGTTCGGTAAGGAAAGATTGTGCCAGCTATTCTAAAATCTGGTCATCCTCATCTTGCTGCTCGTTATCCTCCTTCTCATAAGGAACACCCAATACCACTCGAGAGTCCCCATCAGGCTGTATAATAAGATCATGTAGTAAGAAGTACTTGGCCAGTGCGGTCCTATCCTCCGGGGAAGCTTCATAAACTTCTGGCCCTTGTACAGTCAGTGGACAATGCCATCCTCTATCCGGATCATTCTTGCCTCTACCATGGTTAGGAAAGCAAGGGTGTAGGCAGCATTTGGGTTCTCCCACATCTCATCGCACATCAAAAGTTGAAAATGATTGACCATGAGTGATATCAAGCCCCCGCGAGCTATCTTACTCGTCTGGTGCCTGGAGAGGTCAATGGCCAATGAACTTATCTACCAGCTCAAGACAAGCTCTCCTTGTGCAGATAGATCACATTATCATGCAATCCCTCTCAATGCAGGTCGTTGCCTCCTCATGGCAACCAACCACCACACTGAGAATCCTAGCCACATATCTTTGCGCTGGATGCACTAAGTTGGTATTCTTGCTGTCATCCCCCATAACCATCAAGTGTTGGAGGGATAGAATGTGTGTACATCAAAACTTGCATCATGCTCATTGTATCCCATCACTTACCTGTAAAACTTCCACCTAAAAACCTGAGCCAACTTTAGATGAGTCATAGAACGGGCCACATCCCCCAGATGGAATCTCACAATCTTCCCTCTCTGCCTGCTGGTATCTCTCGAACTGGAAGATGAAAACTCTAGGGTGTATCTAGTGTGGGAAGGGGCCTCCACATTGGTAAAATCCTTTGGCTCAATCCTCTGCAGGAGCATCTGGACTGGTTTGTGGAGTTTTAGTTCATTAAGGGTCCTCGCATCTACAAAAACTTCATCTCTTGGATGGGGCATCCAAAGAGATGGCCCACTGCTCTTGATACTCCACGCGGAGTGTAGTCAGCCCCATGAAAGGTACACTAGATTCTCTTCTATGTCTACGAGGCATTGATAAATAATACAGCACACAAAAAACACAAACACCAAAACTAGTATAACAACTCTCTACCAAATACCCCAACTCAAAATAACTCTTCCACAATAGTCCAAGAACCGCACTAACAACCTCAAATCTCAAGCATGCAAATATCCAAGGATTTCAAACGAAATTCAAAAATCCCAATTTTTCCAAGAAATCAAAATCGGCCAAGTACCTCAAGTGATGATTGAGGCTGAAATATTTGATTGATAAGCATGTGGGACTCTTCCTAGATCAATTTGGCACAATTTTCAACACCCACAATGGACCAAAACTTGAGTTTTTGGGAGAAAACCCAAGTGTTGGCCAAACTAAAAAAATTATTTTCTGGGAAACACCGTGATGATTCTGCGGGAAAGTAATAAGTGGGTTTCGTTGGGCTTGGAAAGACGAAGATTTTGGTACCAAATGGAGGTAAATTGGATGAGAATTGAGGAAGTCTTGGCAAAATTTTGGTTTATAGGAGGAAAAAGTGAGGAATTCTAGTTTGAGAAGGAAAGAGAATATGGATGTGATGAACAAGGGTTAGAACGATGGGGATTTTAGAGTAATTTAGGTGATTTTTTATTGGGTTGGTTGGGTGGCTACGAGAATCCCAAGGTCGGCCCCGTGCTGACACATGGCACCCCGTGCCGGTGTGTGAATGCTAGCTCGTGCTGGCACATTTTCCATCGTGCCATGGCACACACCATCAGCCTTGTGTTGCCTTCTTAGCTTCATACTGATGCTGCCTGGCACGGGTCCGTGCCAGCCTGCTCTAGCACGAAATTTACTTGAATTTTTTCCTTCCATTTTTTTCATAACATCCTTGCATCCAAAAACATGCAATCCGAGAGTAGCGTTGTTCCAGAACAATTTTAATGACTAATAATTGCTAAAACACCACCAAAAATCAAACACAATCCCAAAAATTCACAAGAAAATTTTAAGAGTTAAGTGCTAAAATAACCCTGACTTTTAGCTGAAAGTGCCAATATAACCTTGCAATCTCAGAAAGTGGCAATATAACCTTTCACTCTGTTGACTTTTTAGTCAACATTTATTTGGCTGGATTTTGGTAAAAAGATAATTTTCCCTTGACTTAAAAAATGAAAAATAAAGAAAAATTGATATTTTTCTGCAGCCGCTGGATTTTTATTCCCGGTGACCTTCGAATGCCGACACCGGAGGTTTTCTCCCTTGAATCCCAGGTGGTCGGAATGAAAGGTTTGCTCCGTTGAATCCCGAGTGGGCGGTGTGGCGTTGAAACCCTTTCTTCTTCCGTTGAATCCCTTTTGGGTTCAGGGTTTTTTGTCTGCTTCAGATTTAGGATTCCACCCACCTGGGATTCAACCCATATTTTGCCAAATAAAAATTGTAATCCATCCATATGGTATATCTCTTAAACATTCAAATTATTAGTTCAATCTAAGAATATGAGAGGTCAATTCTATGGGTGAATCATCGCTACAATTTGTGACAATGATTGATATGATAACAATGGGAAATCGGCTCCGCCTGTAGGTAATTAGTGATGCAGGTGGTGCTGGGCTGGGCAA
The DNA here is from genome assembly GCA_032355705.1 of Rubia peregrina. Lineage (NCBI taxonomy): Eukaryota > Viridiplantae > Streptophyta > Magnoliopsida > Gentianales > Rubiaceae > Rubia > Rubia peregrina. Next base: position 4,997 of record JAULKK010186975.1, on the reverse strand, counting down.
GGGTGATGGTCCCTTTGAAGCCACTCGAGAGCAATTTGTTTCCCTTCTTCCGGCTGAGGTTCCATACTTTTTGGGAGATGAGGTTTCAGAGATTTGCAAATTTTTCGCTTCTTACACGGCGACGGAGCATCGTCTCTCTCCCCTACTCCCGTCTGAGGTTCCACAATCCCTTCGCGAGATGACCTTCCCCAGAAATATGCATATTTTCCGCTTCTTACAAAGAGGCGGAGGGAGGAAGAAAAAAGGTTTTCATTTTCATTTTTTTAAAGAGGGTTAAAATGGGAAAAACAATTCAGCTCATGCCGGAATTTACTTGGTCAATGCTGAAATTAGTGATTTTGGCTATATCGGCATAATTTTTTCAAAAGTTAAGGTTAGATTGGCACATACAATAATTAGTTAGGGTTGTATTGGCACTTTCTGAAATTCATAAATATAGGGTTATAAATGTATTTATCCCAAATTTTAAAGCCACTTATATAAAATAGAGAACACCGTATTTTTAATGTCTTCCTCGCGACTTATTATTTCATGAATTTTTAAAAACTAAGAAAAATGGTTTGATGGATCATCGAAATAACCATCATTGACACCACCAACAACCACGTTCTTGTGGACCGGTCTCCACATTACCTTCGGTTTGCTCTTCACCTTGGAAGAAACATACAAAACATGTCCATCTTTCTCAATCGTAGATACATTTTTGTTGAGTTTGGGAGTAGGAAGAGGTTTAGGAGTTGTTAATTTCTTAACCCCCTTCCTCCTTCGCTGCATGTTAGTGTTAGATATCAGAAGCAAAGCATCTTTAATCACACTAGAAGAAATATTATCATCAACAAGTGTATCATCACAGGGTTCATTCAAGCAAGATAGAACATGTAAGGTCTCTATACTGGTAAATGCCTCATCATCAAGATTTTCATTTAGTCATTTAATATTTTCAATCATGCAAGAGCTTTCACATTGAGCAAGTTCATCATATAAAGTTATCTCTTTGCAAATAAGAGAGGAAATAGGTGAATCATGCGTAGACTTATAAATATAAAACCCCACCTTATGAATGTTATACTCTAGAGTTAGTGTTCCCAAATTAACGTCTATCTTTGTCCTTGACATTTTAATAAAAGGTTTCCCTAATAAAATTGAGGGTGCACCACCATCGCGCGCTACATCAAGAAAATAGAAATATGCCGAAAACACTAAATTGCCTACTCTAACTATTAAATTATTAACTAAACCTCAGGGGCTATCTTGGGAGACCTATGTCTAGGTTACCATAAATACAAGAAGGTATTACATTGATAGGTTCTCCTAAATCAATCATAGCATTTTTCACCAACTTTCTACCAAAGGAGATAGGAATTGAAAACATACCAGGGTCATCACATTTCTTGGGTAAGTTCCTATGATTAAGAGTAGCCACTCCCCCTATTTTCAATTTTCCTTCCTTTTGGTTTGTTCCTCTTTTTAGAGCATGCAACTTTCAAGAATTTAAAATAATAAGGAACATGCTCAATCAAGTCCAAAAGTGGAACGCTAACCTCAACCTTCTCGAAGATCTTACAAATGTGCTCATTAGTGGTTGCCACCTTCGGCCTTGCCCTAAGTGCAATAGGGAAAGGTGAAGGAGGATTTATCCTCACCTTGGGTGTAGGAAGCTTCTTGATGGGATCCCTCTCTACAACCATTTCACGCTCCTCGAAGTCGGTCTTGTTGTTTTCCACCACCAAGTCATCTTCTTGTAAAATTTCCTTCTCGGGCTCATGCAGCTCTTTCCCGCTCTTTAGCTTCAAAGCACTCACATTTATCGGATTGATCTCCGGTTGGGAAGGAAGCTTTCCGGACTCTTTGGCCTCAAGTCGGCTCACCGGGGTAACGAGTTGCCCGAGTTGGATTTCAAGATTTTTTATGCTTGAAAAAGCCCTAGTCCCGAGTTCTTCAATCTCACGCCTTGTGCTCACTGCAAAAACATCTTGCTTCTTAGCCAATTGGGAAATATCCTCCAATATTTTCTCTCAATCTGACTTATAGAGTGAGGCATTATTGTTCTCTCCTTGGATAGGTTTAAGGTGGAGTTTGTCAGCCTCTATTGTACCCTTGAACTTAATTCTCCTCGCACCAATAGTAGTTGGGGTGATCGCGATACCTAGGGTTGAAGGTATTCACAAAGAGGTCTGTTTTTCATCTCTTTGGTTCTCCCGGAACCTTGTTGTTGTCCCCTATCGAATTGTTGCCTACTGCACCAATTGAAATCCAGCGCCTTTACTTACTCCAAGTCTTCCACCATTTGAGGACACACGTTGGTGTGATGATCGAGACTACAAATGCCACAAACCTTGACTTGTTGAATTCTCTCTTTCATGAATTCCTTTATCATAGAAGCAAGCACTTGGACTTACTCATCTAGCTTGGGAGATTGAGCCGACTCATCCATGGTCTTCACTCAAGATCTAGTGTAAAATTACCTCGTTCCATTGGCCATTTCTTCAAAGAGTGCCATAGCATCCTTGGGAATTTTTTTGGTGATCGAACCATTGAAAGTGACATTCACCATTTGCATGTCATCATCACACAACCTCTCGAAGAAGTAGTGTACCAAATCTCCCTCCTTGAACGGATGATATGTACAGCTTGCCAATTGCCTCTTGAATCTTTTCCAATACTCGTAGAGGCATTCATTTGTAAAATGGGATTTATTGGAGAGCTTCTTCTTCAAACCTAAAGACTTTGAAGCTAGAAAATGTTTCTTAAGAAATCTGCGCTTCATGTCCATCTAGGAGGCAAAGCAACATGGTAGAAGGTAGTATAACTAATCGTTGGTCGTATCCACGGTGAGAAGGGAAATAACCTCAAATTGTAATCCTCATTCGAGACTCTATGGCTTTATGCTGGTACAAACTAGATGAAATTTCAATGAGTACTTGTTCGGATTTTCACCGGCCATTCCATGGAAAGTTGGCAAACATTCTACAAGTAACATTGGGTGGTAAGGGTGGGAAGACAATACATAGGGGTTGATTCTCCAAGGTAAGAGCTATGAACTCCCTAAGTGTGCGATTATGTTCCGTCATCTCTACTGGTTCTTCATCTACAAAAGTTGGTTCTTGTGGAACCCCCACTCTAGTTCTCCTCCCATTTCTTCTCTGACTACCTTCATACTCAGTTAGATAGTGTAAAGTTCCTAAGTTTGTGGCATGGGTATGTACCGTAAACTAGGAGCCAAACAATATCTAACTAAAAGAACCACTAGCAAAAGGAATAGAAGTACACAGATAACTATCACAAAGGCTCAACAACAAAAACCAACAAAAACAAAAACAACACTAACTACTCAACTAACACGCTATGTAAGTTAACAGCTAAACCCTTAAACTAACATCCTCGGCAGCGGGGCCAAAATTTGATTTGCCTCCCCTTAGAGTCGTTAAACTACGGGAGATCAATTAACCCGAGAAGCGGCTTGATCAATGATAGAGATTTTTATTGTTGCTCCCGTTCCTACTACTATGCTACCTACAGGGTAGATAGTGGCAAGACTAGGGTCATCCACAAAGATGTTAGGTATCTAAGAGTCAACTATACATAGTTGTGATTGGGTCATCAATCCGATCACACATCAGGATTAGTCAATATTGGTAAAACCGACTTTGGGAGAGGGTGGTTCCTAACAACTACTAACATGAAATTAACAAGAGAATAAACTATGTAAACTAGCACTTGGGGAGTATTTGCGTAACACGATCAATGTTGTTTCGATCCTCAATTCCATCACATACAAGAACTAAAAACCTATTCTAGTGTTTATGACATGTGGTGTGGTCGATGGTCAACATTTCACATACCTTCCACGTAGGGTGCGTATGTAATTTTCTATCGGCACCACTTTGATAGTTAGGGGAGTGCAACAATGGTCCTGCCTACTAAGCAGATATGAATCTCCCCCATGGTATTACGTCTTGGGCATTACACCACGAATGCTTCTCTCTAGGCCTAAAAAGGCAAAGGGGTGAAGCACCTTATCGATGGCTCTGGGGTTGCAACGCAAACCCTAGCTTGCTACTATAGCTATATCTATTTTTACCCTTCGGGCCCATTTTTTGGCTAAGACTAGTGTATAGTCAATCGTAACGTTGACTCAACAATCCAAATGAACACACACATACGGTTCCGGATTATCTTTACCCCAAGCACAAATAGTTTCCTTCCCTGGGGGATATAAATAATTGTGCCAAAATGAAAGTAGACTACGGTGTATGCCAGTCTTAGTGTGACAATCATGCAATTAATAAGAACGTGATGAAAAAGCCAACATAATAATCACAAACACATAGGAATATGTAGATCTATGAAATCTCACACAACAAACATTAATTCATGAAAAAATACAAACCCCAAGTAAATAAACTACTCCCTAAGCATTGAACTCAAGTATTTTATTGGATTCACTGCATTTGGCCAAAAGAAAAGTAAAAAGAAGAAGAGAAAAGATTCTAGAGAGAAGGAAGAGCTCCTTCCTCTCTACCCAATTCTTGAAGTCTTAAAATGAGCATAAACCTAAACTTTAGTAGACATAGGTCAAAATATATAGTAGGAGGGAATTGGGCCTTGAAAAAGGCTCAGAATATGCCTAAAAATCCTAGCAGCCACAATTGATGTGGCCAGTGAAAAACAGCACGGGCCGTCCAGCCTCGTGTTGACGCGGGTCGCACGATCTGGCATGGGCCGCCGACTAGTGTCCCATTTTGAACTTCTAATTTGTGCACCCTATGTCGTTTGGCGCAGCCCGTCGACTGGAATAAAAATTTTCAGTTGAACAGCCCAAGCCGTGTAATTTTTCACACCCCGTTGGATGGTCTTCATATTTGGAACTTGAAATGATGTGGACAGTGTGAAATGGTGTGGTCCGCATCCACACTTAGTCTGATACGATATCAAAAATCTTATTTATTTTATTTTTCTTATTTTAATATTTTTAGGAGGTCAACATTATACTCTTT
>JAULKK010186866.1:1120-16106 GCA_032355705.1 Rubia peregrina | reverse complement strand
AAACATTAGTTAGAGAAGCTTGCATTCTTCTCTTATTCTTATTCTTGGGTGATGCACAGGACTGAATGCGGGGGGAGTTTGTGTAATTGGCGGTCGGCAACCGGTTTTGCAGCGACTGGCATACTCCCTCCCTCCCACTGCACACTCCACTTTATGTCATACTTTTACCACATATTTGAATAGATATATAAATAATATATTATCATATATGATATTGTTCAATTCATCGTAACAAGTGTTTCCAAATATAAACTTTTTATTTACCGTTATTATACGTATGTAAAGATATTAGCGGTCAAACATGTTTCTCGAAGAGCGTAATAATGATTGCTGTGTAATTTAATCTGGGACGGAGGGAGTAGTTGTTTTTTTTCTTCGAATTTTTGGATTTTGGCAAATAAGAAAGAGTTAAGGCAAAATCTTGGGAAACACCATTTTTTCATAGGCTTATGGAAAGACGGGGTTTAATAAAAATAATAAAAGGTTAAAGGTCTTAATTGCAATATTAAAATTTTATTATGCAACGTGTAGTAGTTATAAAATTTCTAACCGATTCGTACAACCCAAAAAATTTATCTTCATTTGTTCTAATTTACATTTAAAACTTTGGTTTTTTCATGACTTATAGAAAGACCGTCTTTCAAGAGACGGACTCAAGAGTTAAACCAGCTAAACCATATTAGAATTTTCTTTTTTACAACTTTTTAAGGTTGGATTATCATTATTTCTCAAAGTGTTGTTTAGATCGACTAACCGTTAGATGGTGTAATCCACACTTCGTGGGGTCGTACTTTTGGGAGAATTAACTCACGGAGAGCTGGGAGATCAAAGATAGAGATTTGGATTGTTTCTCTCGTGCTCACTACTAAACTACCAAGGGGTAGATAGTGGTAAGTTCGGGGTCATCCTCAGAAATGCTAGTAATTTAAAAGTTAACTACGTAAATCCGCAATCGGGTCGTCAATCTGATCACGTGTCAGGAATAGTCAATGTTGCAAACAAGGTTTGTTTTTGGGGAGAGGGATGTGTGCTCTGCAAACTACTAAGCATGCAAGAGCAAAGGAATAAACTAGATTAATCTAACACGTGTTCATGATTGGTAACATACTTTGATCATGGATTTTATCAAATACAAGACGTATAGCCATATCCTAATGCTTATGTCACATATTGTGGTCGATAGTCAACACTTCCCTTTGTCTGTCACACAAAAGTGCTCTTGTACTCATTCATCGACAATGCCTCCGTAATAAGGGAAGTGCATCAACGGCCCCGCCATTATGCATTCCTCTTCCCCGTAGAGAATTTACATCCCGGAAACTATCACTAACTCCACTATGATTCCCTAGGCATACAGAGGCAAAAAGATTGGCATCTTATGATAACTCTATGGTTGCGATGACAAAGGTCGAATTACACCAACTTAGTTGATACTAACTATCCCGTCCTCGCCTATCGGGCTCTCATTGTCCAGTTCATTAGTGTATGGTTATCAGAACGGTGCTCACGACCCACATGGATACACCCACGCGGTCACGGACTCTCACTCTCCCTATTACCGTACTTTCTTAGTTAGTTTGTTCCTTCTCTTAGTGCAAGCATTTTCCAAAAAAATAGCATATATGGGAACTTGTTCAATGACAGCAAGAATAGGAATGCTAACCTTGACATTCTCGAAGACTTTGCGAATTTGTGAATAAGTGGCCTTGTAATTGATTATTCTTCAATTTTTCCTAAACATAATAGAACGTAAATAATAATACACATTTAAGAAAAACATTTTCAAACAAATAATATATTGAATAAAATTATTACTTACAATTATTTCCGCAATCATTTTTTCTTCATCTTTAACATACACTCCGTCTTTATTTTTTCGGCCTTTGAGTAATACATCGTGCCTCTCAATGTCATCCTCGTTGATTAGTTGCAAGAAGCCCTTGCCTCATCTTCGGTCATCCCACCCTCTATTGCAATTTGCACATATTCTTCAAAAAATTGTTTCACCAGGTCGATTGCCGCCTTGGCATATCCCCTACGGCTCAAGCGATGAGAAATTTTATTCTTCCCACAACTAGTTGTTTTACTTCTCGCATGCCCTAAGTTAGAATGTTAGACTTATGTCATAGCTATGGACATGTTAATCTAAACTCATTAATAATATGAAATTGTTATTACTAACATTTTCCTTATTCTCCAATGCCCTCCTTTTGTGGATCTCCCAACCGTCGAGTTAAATGTGTGTGTAAGTTAATCATGCGCAATCACCCCTCTTATCACTAAAAATGTAGTCCCGAGAAAAAATGTACTTATGTTGATGCCAACTCTTCTGTATCATCAACATAGCATTCCTCCTCAAGTCATCTATGTTCGGTGATTCGATGTCAAATGTCCTCTGTGAGGATTTTGAACTCCATAGTGTCAATCACTATGATACATTTTCAATCAAGGACAAATTTAGGGAAATAACAATTCTCTAATTCTACCTTGCATTTCATCCTCAAAGTGGCCTTGTAATCTTTGGGGACTTCATGCCAACTATCATAGTGTATGTCTACCCTCGTTCTACCCATGCACCTTTGATACCCAACTAGACCATTTAGCTCATTGGGCCGACACACACTTGTTAGACTTATTGAATAACATCGAGGTTAACTCTTTCCTACCCATTCGACGTTCTAAGGTTCTACAATGAATTTGGGGTATTCCTACATCCTCGGATCCGTCATCCTCTTCCGCATCCTCATCCATATCATCTTTCATTCTTGGAGGATTTTCATTTCGGAAATGTGAAACTTGATCACTAGTCCTTTTCTTAGACACCATTTCGTACGCTACATTCGAAAATATACCATAAAATTACATAACTGTACTTGAAGGAACTATATATCCCGAAACATTACTAAACAAACAATTAATAAAAACATATTGAACACATTAACCCTAATAAATTGAAATGTAAAGTACATATGACATATCCTTTAATTTAAAATTGAAATAATTAATGCTCCTCTCTTTTGATTAATTAACCTTAACTTAATACACAATGAACACAAGAATAAATACTAAAACCCTAAACAAATGAAATGAACAAATATGGCCCACAATACACGGAACTCTTAATCATCACTAACCCTTGTGGTGATACTAAATGAAATCCCATGAAACCCTAGGGTTTTTCATCACACAATGTGAACCCTAGCTAGAGTTCCACATTAAACAAAAACTAATCTTCTCCTCAAGCAAAGATTAGCATATATTCTCCCTTATTGCATCATCTTCAAAGGATAAAACCCTATACCCTAGCAAAATCAAAATATTGAGTGGAGGAATTTGAATAGAAGAGACAATGGATGAAAAACATGATTGAAACATACTTTAGATGTAGTGAATAAGAAATCTTGGAGTTGAAATGAGGTAGAATTGAGTTGAGGGTTTGGGAGGTTTTTTGGGAGATAAAAATGGTGGGAAAGAGTTGGGGTTTTCAATTGGGCATTGCCCTTTCAAAAGCTTTTGATGTTTTTTTTGCCTCTAGACATGGTTTCCGAACTCGGAAACCTTGTTTTCTCAATTTTTGAGTTCAAAAAATAAAATAAACCATCCAGATCCATTTACGAGTTTGGAAATGTATTTAATATAACAAAAAGAACGGTCATAATTAAAAACCCCTTACATTTACCAATTTGAATTCCCTCTTCTTCCCAACCCCTTAATCCTCATATTTCATCCCACACCCATACATCCAATCTACCAAGAATGAGCAATAAAACCAAGGGCGTTAAGTCAAAAGCAAGCGGTAAGAGTCAACGCCCTATCACGGAGATCGCCCAATCTACCAAATTCTACGATGACGGGGCTGAGGAAAGGCTAGGTTGAGGAAGTATCTAGACTGATTGCATGCAGAAGTGACTGAGACCACACGAGATGTTGACTCGGGCCCACTCACAACATGTAGCGTTCATCGAATCCCAAGGACTTCACCTTGAATTGAGCGAAGATGAAAAGTAAGCAAACTTCGAGGCAGTTTTCTAGGAGACAAGAGATGAGGAAGGTGGTGACGGTGATGAGGGTAGGCATGGCGGGAACCCGGATGGATAGGAAGAAATCGGCGGGAACATGGAAGCTCAAGGTGCTGAAGAAACTGGCAGTGGCCGTAATGATGAGATGGACCCCAAAATAGAAAACATGTTTGAGGAGGTGTAATCAGGAGTCAAATTTGAACCTATTTGGAATTTAGATAACGTATTGCTATGATTGCATAAGGTTCTAGTTATTTTGGATATTTGTCAAGTTTAGGATAAATGCTTGAACCTCTTTACTTGAAGCTTATTTTAGTATAAATGTTTTTCTCTACTTTGGATATTTTGAATTTAACCTTTCAATTCAATATCTATGTGGAACAACTAAAATGATTTTATATAATCTCCCATTGCTTCATATTGAAAATGATATGCGCGAGTGTTAAGTTGATGTGATCAATTTGAACGGAAAAATGTTTGAAATGTTAAAGTATTTCAGATTGACCAAAAGTACAGAGCAAATTTCAAGTTCGAAATTAGCTCTTTCCTTTATCCTTGCAAGTCAGACAACTTTCTGAACTCAGAAAGTTTGAGGCCCTTTTTTACTATTAGAGTGGAGAAACTTTCTGATTTTGGAAAATCAGTTTCTGAGCTCTTGTCATGTTTCCAAACCCTCGTTGTAAATGACTGAAGGGTAAATTTTCTTTTAAATATTCATTTCCTAGTTCGGAAATGGCTCAGATCTAATTTATAAAGGGCAGATTTCTGGTTTCCAAACTTGAAAACCCCGATCCATATAAAAAAACAGATCAACCATTCAATTTCAAATTTCACTCTCACAAAAAAAAACCCTACCCTATCATTTCAAACTCATAATCAGCCACCACCAACTCCATGTGGTGTCAATGGTAAGAGGAGGAGCATCCCAGAGCGGAATTCCTAGGGCTCGATCCACGGGCAACACATTGAAGACAAGGTTTGTGTCTCTTGTTGCCCAAATACATTATGAAGGGGAAACTATTAGATTGCTACTTAATTGACTTTAGTGAATATCTTGCAATAGGATTGGCCGACCCTCTTAGTAAATTTAGCAAAATACGTGCTGAGAAGTTGCTATCTTGCAACAAGAGCGCTTACTTTGACTTAACTTGTCAATTTTATGCTAATTTACGTAGAGTTGCTAACGGTGACGATGCGACTAAGGTTGAGGGCATACACATTCCCATTAGCCAATGGTATATCAATAAATTGTTGGATTTCCCTTACGAACACCCTGAACATGGTTTCTCGAAAGATTTAGATGGGTCGTTGGATGATTGTTACCATATGGAGAAATAGCCATTAGATAGTGACTACCCATATGTTAACTTTGTGGGATGTAGCGTGAAATATTTTGGGCGCAATAGTAGGGAATTGGGAAGGCCAGAAACCTTGGATCTGGAAGTTATGAGATAATTTCTATAACTATGAGATAATTTCTATAACTATGGTTCCTTCGGGTGGACACATCACCAAGCCAAACTATCCCATGCTCAATCTATTTTATTTTAGTATGGAGGGTAGAAAAATAAATCCTGGAGAGACCATTTTCAAGCATATGTTGTACATTGCGACTTCAGAGAAGTTGATCAAAGGCCTCCCTTACGGCCATTTGATCACCCAATTTTGAAGATGGTACAATGGTTGGCTATTAGTGGTGAGCAAAAGGGCCCGAAGTATTTTTACAAAGCTTACTTCGAGAAAAAGGATTGGGTTTTGATAGATCACAAGTGGTTTCATAAGCTTGGGGAGGCTTATGAGGCTAATAAAAGGCGGTGAATTGAAGAAAGACCACAAATTGAGGAAGGTTAGTGACTTTTGATTTACAATACATTTTTCATTTACATTAATTTTGTTGACTTATTACAATTGTTGTTCCATTGAAGGTACCGAAAAAGCATATCTCAAAGATTTCAAAGATTGCTACAAGTGAATGCGCAAGAAGTTTTGCACAATGAAAGACATTCATAGAAAAATACCAAAGAGCTTACGAGCGACACCTCGCGTCAGCCTCCCGCCCACGACTCAACCGTTCCACTTCGACGGCCGATATTGAAGATGATGACGAATGAATGTTTGTCAACGATTGAATTTGATGACTATGTTAAATTGATCTATGTTATGCTACAATTAGTTTTATTTTGAAGTGTGTGATTGATGACATTGTTAAATTGATCTATTTTATTTTGATCTATGTTATGAAACTAGTGAATTCAATGTTAAAAACTTTTAATTGAAGTGTATCTCTTGATTAAGACAGTTGTCATTCCCAAGGAAATATATTTTGGTACAATTAACACTAATCAGAGACTCTGAAATAGGTATAAATGAGAAAACAAACCTTAAGTAGGAACCACTAATCACTTATGCTTCTTCTTCCTCACCACCTTCTTTGATTTTTTTTCTTCTTCTACGATTGATCTTCCCTCTAACGTCGACCCACATGCCTTCTCGTGATCAATACTGCCAAGGAAACCGTGAAGACTCAAATCACCCTCCTAAAGGAAAATATCATCTTGCAATCCACCACTCGGAGTATGCTGCCCAAATCCAATGATTTCCTCTAATTCATTCTCTATGAAAAAATCTTGCTTTCCTTCTACAACAATCTCCCACCTCATATCAACAAGATCCCTAACATGGAAAACCTAATGCGTTTGAGATGCCAGAATGAATGGATCGTCCTTCCATCCCACAATACTTCTGTCGACAATGGTAAATTGCAAATCCTCTGTGCGCTGGCCACTGTTAATATCCATCCACTGACATTTAAAAATGGGTACTCTCATCGTGACATATTCAAGTTCCCAGATTTCAGAGATCGTACCAAAGTCACACTTTTGAGATTACATGGGATCCTCGTCACTACCACTTCCTACATGCAAAGCTTCAGAGATGAGTGACACACCACTATTCCGAGAGACACTTTTATCATCGTTTGCTTTCGTAGAAAATGAAAAACCATTGGTGTCATAACCGGTGTAGGATAGAATGGTTCCCAATGATCTACGAGCCAACCATTTAACTTTTGAGGAATGTTCCCCAATAGCTACGTGGTCCCTCAACCATGAAGCAAATATCACAGTGTGCATTTGGAGAACCTGAGCCTCATTGAAATTTGGGTGCCCTAATTGTATTGCATCCATATGAACCTCGATGTAGGGGACTGTTTCTTTATGGTTGCGCAAAATGTAAAGATGTGCAACACTTAAATCTTCGGCACTAGGAGTGAATAGTTTCCCCTGTCTTACCCATACACCTTCCGGCCTCCCATCATGTCTACCAATTGGAACACCAACATATTCAACTTCCTTCATATACTCAGTGCAAAACTCGATGGCCTCTTCTGTCACGTAACACTACACAATGCTGGCATCTGGCCTGTACCAATTTTTTTATAAAATGTTTGAACATTTTCATGTATCTCTCAAAGGTGTACATCCATCTTTAAAAACCTGAACCACATTACTTTATCTCCCGAACCAAATAAACACACAAGTAGACCATATTGTCAAAGTATGAAGACATGAAATACATTTCCATCTGATATAAAACTTCAAAAATCATTACATGTAACCTATCCAACTTTGAAATATTGATCATCTTGGAACAAATTGACTCAAAATATATATATATATATATATATATATAGCTTTGTAATGCACTGTCTTACATGAGATGGGAGTGAAGCTAGGATCACAATGGAATTCAATTTATGCTTTAGGTTGTGGCAATCGTGTGACTTCAACCCAACCAACTTTGACTCTTCCATTGACACACACAAGTGCTAATGTTAGACGAGTATGTACCTGGAACCTTCACACTACTCAATGTATCACAAAAAGATTTCTTCTCCGGTTGCGACAAAGAATAGCATGCAGGCGGCAAATAACAATCATCACCATAAGTGAATGGCCCCATATTCTTCCAAACTCCCACCTCAACCAAATCAAGCTTAGCTTTCAACCCATCCTTTGTTTTCCCAAGGGTATTTAACAACGTCCCAATCAACGAATCACAAACATTCTTCTCAATGTGCATGACATCCAAACAATGTCTAACATCCAAATCCTTCCAATAAGGGAGATTGGAAAAAAATGAACATTTTTTCCAATTACCATCAACAGCTACTTTTCTGTTCTTTTCTTCTTCACAAAGTAATTGGGAGAGTTCTTCACATTATCGAAATCTATTTACCATTTAGTGGCACAGTTGGTTCTCTACCCTCCACTTTCCCATTGAACTATTTCTTCGCCGAGCGCCATGGGTGCCCCTTCGGGAGAAACCTCATATGTCCCTGATAAACTTTTTTGCAACCGTGTTTTAGTTGACAAAAATTAGTATCCTTGTCACAAATGGGACAAGCTAAGTGGTCTTTCACAGAATACCCAGAAAAAATTCCATATGCGGGGAAGTCATTGATGGTGAAAATAACATAGCTTTAAAAGTAAAGAAATCTTCAACCAAACCACCATACATTCGGACACCATCTTCGAACAAAGTCAACAAATCCTCCACGAGAGGAGAAAGATACACATAAATATCATTACCCGGCTGTTTTGGCCCCGATATCGTCAAAGACAGCATAACATACTTGCGCTTCATGGTCAACCAAGACGGGAGGGTTGTAAATTACCAACATAACAGGCCAATTACTATGAGTGCTTCTCATATTACCAAAGGGATTCATACCATCTGTACACAAGCCTAACCTCAAATGTTAGCATTCATTACCGAATTTGGGGTACAAGCCATCGAATTTATTCCATTGCTCACCATCTAAAGTATGTCTAATCACATCATCCACGGGCCGGACCCTATCTGCGTGCCAACGCAACAACTTTGCATCCTCCATGCACGCATACAACTTCTTCAAACGGGGTATGATAGGGAGATACCATAACACTTTTGCCAATATCTTTTTCTTTGATTTGGATACAACTTCCGCACCCACAACAATTTCACCGCTCTACAACTTGTACCGAGACTCGCCGCAAACTCGACAAGTTTCTCTATCTTTATCTAATTTCCCCCCTATACAACATACAATCATTTGGACATGCATGAAATTTTTGCAGTTCCAAACCCATTGGGCATAGAATTTTTTTTGTGGCATACAACCTATCGGACAATACATTACCTTCGGGAAGGAAATCGCTAAACAACTCGAGACACTTGGTCATCGACTTATCAGTCTGTCCAAAATTTTCCTTCAGATTCATTATACGTAACATAGCACTCAAAACCGAGTGTTTTGAACCATTATACAAAGGTGTCCCTTGGTCATTAATTAGTGCCTGCAATGACTAGGGTTTACCTTTGAACTCCCTCGAAATATCTTCCACCATTTCATCAAACTCCACATTGCCATCCAATTCATCTCCCACCTTCGTGTTTCCCAATTCAATAGTTTCAGAGGAATCCTCAATTACTTCTCCATGTCATACCCAACGAGTGTAGGTAGTTTGAAACCCCCTCCTTACGAGATGTTCCCTCATCTTCTTCCTCCCTAGATATGAATCATTTCTACAATCCTTACACGGGCATCTAGATTCTATTCTTTGAGCTTATTTGTAGATCGCTCGTAAGCACTTCGGGGTAGATTAGTGAAAGTCATTTGCAAGAATCGTAGAAGATTGAAGTCCTGAAAAGTAGAAGAAATGACACAAGCCATGCAAAATAGCACGGCACGTGCCATAAATAGGTCACGCTGAAGAACAAGGGCCAGACAACGGGTTGTACAAACCTGCATGGCCCGTGCTTGAAGAATAGAAGGAGTTGAAGACCGGGATGACAGGATGGGTCCTGTGTGATCAGAAACCAGGAGAAATGACCCTCACCCAACGACAGGTCGTACAATTCAACATGGCCCAGTAACTCAGTAGACGAAGGAACAAGTTCCAACCGATAGGTCATGCAAATTCAGCACAGATTGTGCGCTCTGAATGTAAGGAAATGAGCTCCATCCGACGCCCCTTGCACTATTGCACAAGTCATGTTGGTCGAGCCGTGTAATCTGGCACGACCCGTGCCAGAGAGGCAACCAGGGTTTCTTGCCTTTTGGGCCTTTCAAGGCCCAATCTACCTACTATATAAGAGCTTTCAGTCTCCAACCAAATCCCTTCCTCATGATAAGTTCTTGTCAAAAATCTCTTCCAACTTGCATCATCCTTGTCAAACCATATATCATCACCAAACGATTAGAAGGGGAATATCTTCGTTCCCTACAAGGAAATCTTCCATAGATTCATCATCCACGAATGTTTTCTTTCCCTCACAACAATCTTCCAATTCCTATCTATAGGATCCTTTAATATAAAAAAATGTGATGCTCCTGAGAAGCCATTATAAATGGATTCGTTCAAAAATCGTGTCTCATATGGTCCACCGATGTAAGGCCGAGGGGTTCCAACCTAGTACTAGTGTGTTTTTCAACCCAATCACACTTAAAAACAACTTTCAATGTCACATAGTTCAACTCCAATATTTCTGTAATTGTACCAAAGTAACTCGCTTGGTCGTATCCACCATCAGGGTCGTTACACAGTTTAGCACCACATCATGCATCCAATTATCTTTGCAACATAGGTTCCGCAAATCATCAACCAACGGTGCCAAATATACATTTATGTCATTACTGGGTTGTTTAGGCCCTGTAATCATCAATGATAGCAAAATATACTTTCGTTTCATCATTAACCAAGAAGGTAAATTGTAAATAACAACCATGACGGGCCACGGACTATGAGTACTGCTCAAATTTTGAAAGAGGTTGATACCATCGGTAAATAGCCCTAGACGCAAGTTTCATGGTTCATTGTCAAACTTAAGGTAGATATCATCAACCTTTTTCAACTATCACCGTCAGAAATGTATCGAATCATGTTGTCTTTGGGTTTCAATATGTTAGCATGTCATGCCATATTCTTTGCATCATCCTTGGTCGCATTAAAACTATTGAACTTAAGGATTATTGAGAGCTACCATATAACTTTGTCCGACATTTGTTTGATTGTCTTTTTAACAACCTCACCACCCACATCAAAATTGCTACTTTTTTACTTGTATTGTGTCCCATTACATATTCTGTAACTATCTCTATCTTTATCATTCTCTCCTCTGTAAAGCATACAATCATTCATGCAAGCATGAATATTTTCCAGCTCCATCCCCATAGGATAGAATACCTTCTAGCGGCATAAACACAGTCAAGTGGAAAATTGCCAGCCAAGAGAAAATATTTTACCAATTGCGGTGATTCAATCATTTTCATGTCAAAGTGGCCATATTTAGCTTTCATATTCATCATAGCTTTGAAATTCCCCTTACACTCAATGATCTCAGTCTTATTAAGATATTATTCATGTATTTTTTTACTCACAAAATGTCTTCCTTATTTGTGATCTCCCACAGCTGTCTGCACATGGCAACTTGATTCCAATAGCGAAGGATCTTTATACTTGAACCTCTTTGATACTTGTCACCAGATGCCAAGAGATGCATTACCCCTTATTTTTGTTCATGACATGAACATCCAGTGGTGGGCCAAGGGGCTAGGGTGCACTTGTGGCTCCCCTAAGATCTGGTGACTGGAGAATTAGTAGTGGGAGCACCACCGAACTAAGGTTCTACCACCCATTTCTGCCATAGGCCGCCCCTGCTTCCGCAGAAGAAAATTCTCTAATTTTTAAAAAGAAAATCAGGTACTTAAAAGACTTCATTTAAGTCCTGGATTTTATTTTATTTTTACCTTCAAAAATCAAAACGACATCGCCTTGATTCTGAAGGTAAAAAAGTTCAAAAATGAAGGAACCCCCTCCCCCCTGACCAAATTGGACACCTGAAAACAGAGTAGCAATGTGCGTGCACAAAATTAAGCTTCCTACCGCCACACCGCAGCGACCCGCGTCCACCGCTTCCCGCCACTTCACCCCGAGGGCCACCTCTGCCAAGTCGCTAGGTTGTTAATAGACACGAATTCATGGTTAGTTCATGTATGGTTTTGGTTTGGGTTAGAAGTTTTGGCACTGCAGAGCACATGTTTAAGGAGCTTAAATCTACAAGAATAACCTAAATCCCCATCTGCGGTAAACACTCCGTTTGTGCTGTTACCCAGAGAAAATTGTGATTCTTCATCGCCCTCTCCCTCTTTAATTTCAACTCATTTACAGTTGTAAAATTAAATATTCGAGAATATTTTTCTATTTGAATGTTTCTGAATGGTGGCCCTAGTGAGAGTCTATACTTTTATCACACGCTTACTGCTGAGAAATAAAATTTAGTTTAGCTTCATGAGGGTTTTTGATTAAATTGAATTTCATTTAAGCAGGATAAGCTCTTGGATCACATTAGTGTCCCCCATTTATTCTCCATTACTAAGCATGTTGGCCTTTCAGCCACATGGATGACAGGTATCTATGTCTGCACGGTGCGATCGCTGTATCCTGCCACTACATAGTTATAGGTTTGTCTGTATTTCAATACCTCAAGTTTACTTGTGTTTTTGTGGAAGTTGGATTTTAGGAATTACTCTTTAGTCTTGTGGATTAGTATCCTTGAAGCTGTGAATTATCCATGCCTCCTTGGAATGATTAAAAATCTATTTTTTTATGAATAAAAAATAATTGTTTTCGCAATCATTTTTCTTGTTTTGAATTAGATTATTTTACTGAACGATGTAACTACCTAGTAATTCTTATTTCCAGTTTATTTGTGTTTCAATTTGAGCCCCAGTAAATGTGAAATACAGTTATGCAATATTTTTAGTACAAATTGTTTTCGAGTTAATTGTCTGGAAAAAAATTGCCAGTTCCATTAAGGTCACTTACATTTTGGCATACTTTCTCCACCGTGAACATCTAATGTCTCACCTGTTCATGGTGAAGGTTGGTTGGAGCAACAACGAGGTTGGACCAACAATGGTTTGGCCTGAAGTAGCAACGTTGAATCTCAAACAGCAATGACAAAGGCCATAATGCATCGAGGCTGGAACAGCATCGAGTCACAGTGGGTTTGAAGTGGTCGGAGTATCGAGGTTGAGTGGCCGAAGCATCAAGTCACCTTGGTTGGACCAGCAAGGATTTGGAAAGCCAAGTTATATTTTAGGTGGAGTCACAGTTGTGGCGTTTCGTGTCACCGTGGCCGGAGCAACATTGGGCTTAGACACAGATCCGGAAACTCGACCCAACTCGAATGAGTTCAATACTGAGTCACAGATCTGATCAAACTCGCTTTCGACTCCGGACTTCTCGAAGAAAACCCTCTTTAAAGATGGACATCATCACGACGGCTATAAGTATTTCTGATTTTTTTTCCCAGTGATGGGACGACACCATTTTCACCGCTTTACCTTAAAGATGGTAGCAAAAAACAAATGGTTTTCAGATTTTTATTACAATATGGACACCATAACATTCTCTGGCGATGTCACAATCACGAATGGTACTTCTCTTTGTTATTATTTTTTTTACTTTGTAATATTTCTTTTTTCGGAAGCTCTTAATTCAATACTTTTTTCCTTTTTTACTTAGTTTTCTCTTATTCTATTTTTTCTTTTTCCAAACTAATGAAAAGGGTGGTATTTAAATTGGTTATATGAATTTAAGCGGCGGGTAGGAATTATCTCTATCAATTTTTATTTTTCTGGCAGCCTGTTGTCTTCTTCAAATTTGATATAAAAAATGGTAAGGATAAATCCAAATCAAAGTCGTTAAAACAACAGACTTCTAGTGATACTATTTTCTGATGATTAAAATCAGATTTGTAGATTTTGGTCCATAAGGATTTTCAGGCCAATGATATTGCTAACTCGATTTTATTGGTTTTTAGAGCCTTTTAGTGTCAAATTAGTGATTATGCTACTCATTATAAGTGATTCTATATGCCGACAAAAATATTATTGGCATTTATAAATGACTGGTTTTAGTCTCCTAGTTTAGGAAAATGGTCTTAACGGATTAAATGGAGATGAACCGAATCTTTAGATTGGGAGTTTTATTATTTTATTTTGATTGCCTTAGATTTTTTTTTATGAGAAGTGTGGATGGAACATTTTGAAGGCGTCTTATTTGATACTTCACTGTATTTGATTCTGATGGTAGTCTTGAGTCGAAGTATTGTGGCTACACTATGACTACATAGTGACAAACCACTTATCTTTGGTGTGCCCTTCCCATTACCACATTGACCTTTGTTTATTGTTATAATATCGACTATTGTTTTGTGCATCTCTCTTAACCATTAAGGTCTATGATTAGAATTGTACTTTTTAGTTAGCACCTCAACGTAAATGAATTTATCTCATATCATATGTTGTAATTGCATATTGTGCAAAATTGAGATTAACAACAAAACTAAGCTTAACAGAAAAGGAATGTGATCCTACCCTAGACGATTTATCCAGATGAAGAAAATTTATGACAAGTCAAGACAACAAGAAGAAGCTAATAGGAGTGTCAATTTGATTTGGCTTAAGCAGACTTATGTCATATTTTATACTTGCATTTTATAATAGTCGGTTAAGGCATGTGTTATTTAAAATGTTGGGATAAATACATTTATAACCCTAACTTTAGTTTAAAAGTCCAATATAACCATGCAATCTCATAAAGTGTCAATTTAACCCTAACTTATTGTTATATGTGTCAATCTAACCCTAACTTTCAAAAAAATTGTGTCGATATAATCAAACAACCTGATTCCGGCATTGACCAAATTAATTCAGACAAGACTAGGAAATGAAATGACAAAATACCCTTATGACAAAACAATATTTCTTCTTCATTTCTTCTTCAGATTTCGCCTCTAGCACCACCGTGCTCCGCCTCCAGCGCTGTCGTTCTCCACCATCGCCACTTTCATGCTCTAGCGCCCTCTTCCCTCCCCGTCGGGGGGGGGGGGGGGGGGGGGGGGGGGGGGGGGGGGGGGGG
>JAULKK010186760.1:0-16108 GCA_032355705.1 Rubia peregrina | reverse complement strand
TTTATACACATATTATTCAGACTTTTGAGACATTCTCATTATATTCATTGTTGCTTAAACCTGCGGGCTATTTAAGTCATCAATACCCCTTTATACTCGTACCCTGCGGGCTAGACGTCTATAAAGAAACCTTTTAAGTGTACCCTGCAGGCTAGATGGTTAGAAGTCGAGTTGAGTGTACCCTGTGGGCTAGACGTTGCTTCTCGTGCCATTTAAGTGGTTTTGGCGAAATTCCACTTGATTGAAAGATCCAAATTCCGCAATCCAGAGTTTTCGCAAGGAAATTCATATCACCTTAGTTAACATTGGCGTTGAAATAATTGATTAGTCATCAAAGCTTTGGTAGCCTTTGGTATCTTTGCCTTAATTAACATTGTCGCCGCACACTTTGTCTTTTATTTACAAACAGCAGCAGCGATTGATTTTGCTGCAGTAGTCACGATGTCCTCTCTTCATCCTTTTTTTTACAGTGTCTAACATTTAGCACAAAGTCTAGGTCTTGAATGGAATCAAGGTCACGTACACATCTTGGGTACATCTGTTCAAGCTCTATACCAAGGGTTACAAGGTTCTTTCGCTGATCAACGGTACGTCGCCTCCTGCTGATAATGATGCAACTTTTGATGCTTGGTGTGAGATTGATGCCCATGTTCTTTAATGGATCTACAAAAAAATTGAGCGACAACCTCTTATCACGGGTTCACGAGGAGGAATCTAATGCGCATGCCACCTGGACTCGTGTGAAGAACATCTTCACCAATAATATGGGCGCTCGCACAGCATCCTTCGAGTAGGAGTTCAACAATATGAAACTTGAAACTATGCCATTTATTGAGGCATATTGTAACTGCCTACGTGAACTTGCTGGCCCATTGAAGGACGAAGTGAATGACCAACGTCTGGTGCTTCAACTTGTACGAGGTTTTCCCAATGAATTTGATACAATTTCCTCCAACATTTATCAGATGATGCCGACGTTTGAGATTGCCCGTAGTATGCTTGAATTAGAGCAGCAGCACCGCGCGGCCTAAGATAAACTCGCAGTAGCCATAGTGGTGCCACCACCTCCATCCTAAGAACTCATGTTGGGCTCGCCATTAGCATAGTCGTACGCCGACTCTCACTGCTCCAATCGGTTCTGACCCTACCGTAGTGGAGGTTGTGGCTGAGGATGCCAGCAGCCCAGCTTCGCCGTCCCACAGTGGTCGCTGTCGTCACCCTGGGTATTGCAGTGGGGCCCTCCAACAATGTCTTACCCCACTGCTCCGAGTTGGTCACCCTTTTGATAGCCCTGGTATCCTGCTCTGACTCGCCGCCTTGCGGCGAGAAGGTTTAGCCAGCTGCGTCCGCCAGCTCCGCATCATGGCTACGACCGAGGCTAGGTGCATGTAGCCGATGTGGACACTCTTTAGCTGATAGACCTTGGTCACACGTTCCAAGCTTTGGCCATCCTGTCCAGTGGTGACTCTCAGTGGTTCATTGATACTGGGGCATAATCCCACCTCACCTCGGACGCAGGTACTATGATTTCTCCTATACATACGAGCATTATTAAGTCTATTCTTGTTGGTAATGGCAATATTATTATGGGTTATGGTTCTGATATGTCCAAATTAACCACCCCAGGTCATACCATACACCTTACCAACGTTCTACATACTCCACATATTGTCAAAAATTATATCTCTGTTCATTAGTTTACAATAGATAATAACATGAACGTTGAGTTTGACCCATTTGGTTTCTCTATGAAAGATTCTCCTAACGGGGAGACTATTTTGCGAAGCAATAGTGTAGGTGAGCTTTATCCCGTGTCTCCCTATCAGTCGTCTATTTCCACTTCCACGCCTGCTCAGTCTTTTATCACTTTTTCCCCAGACATGTGGCACTCATGCCTTGGCCACTCTAGTGCCCCTGTTCTTTATCATCTCTGGTCTCGATCATGTATTTCTTTCAATAAAGAGCCTAGATCCATTTTATGTAATTCTTGTCAGATCAGTAAACATAAACGACTGATTCGACTTCCACCACTGTTGCTCCATTTGATATTATTCATAGTGATTTGTGGAATCGCTACTCATTCTCTAAATATCAGGGATTTGGTCAAACCATTCAAGCTAAAGTAATAAAGCTTCACTAGACAGATAAAAACGATTGAAGACGACGTTATAGCTTCACTTCAGGTTGGTATTCTAAAGGAGGTAATATAACCGTAATGGTTAGCAAACCCAATGATGGTAAAAAAGGCAGACTAAGGTTGGAGAATGTGTATATACTTCACTAATCTAATAAGGCATGCCCAAAAGACTGTTATCCTTTGCCTAAAATTGATCAGCTAGTCGAAGCAATTTCAAGATATGAAGTCCTAGATTTCTTGGATGTGTATAAGGGATAACACCAAATATTGATGAACCCATAAGATACGAAAAAAGGCCTTCATAACAAGTTTCAGCATATTTTGTGATGTGAAGATGCTGTTTGGCCTAAAAAATGCGGAAGCAACATATTAGAGAGTAGTCAACAATGCATTTTGCAATCAGATATGATGGAATGTTGAAGCATATGTTGACGATATGGTTATCAAAAACAGAAAGGCATGCAATTTCATGTAGGACTTGAAGGAAACCTTGGATACGCTAAGTGTGATTAGCATGAAGCTTAATCCCAAGAAATGCATAATTGGAGTAGGAACAAGAAAATTCTTAGGATGCAGAGTGTCCACTAATGGGATTGAGGCTAACCCAGAAAAAATACAAGCGATAGTTGACCTTTCTCAGCCACGAACAGTTAAGGAAGTACAAGTATTAATGGGACTGTTGGTAACACTTAGTAGATTTGTTTCAAAGGCAGCTGAAAAGCATTTCCCACTCTTTGAAGCCCTAAAAAAGATTTTTAAAAAAAAGTTTACCTGGAGCGATGAAAATCCATAAAGAAAATGAGTCCTAGAAGAAGCAGCTTCAGGCATTACCAATGCTAAGTCACGAATCCCTGGAGAATCCCTATATCTGTACCTGGCAGTTTCAAAAAATGTAGTGAGATCAATTTTGGTGAGTAAAGAAGGTAAAAAAACAAGTACCAATGTACTACATCAGCAGAATACTACAAAGTGCAGAGGGGGGATACTTTCCAGTGGAAAGATTAACTTTAGCTTTAGTATATTCAGCAAGAAGGTTGTGGACCTATTTCTAGAGTCATAGGATCATCATCTATACTGATTACCCAATCAATAATATCCTAAGCAAGCCTAAATCATCTGGTAGAATGGCCAAGTGGGCTCTTGAATTGAGCCAATATAAGATCCAGTTCCAACCGAGGATTGCAATCAAGGCATAAGCCTTAGCAAATTTTATTGTGGAAATGTCAAGTGCAGACGGATGAGAGGCAAACACGCAGCAAAATCTTGGAATCAACAAAGAAAAATCCAAGTGGGTAGAAATCCATGGAAATTGTTTATTAATTGAGCTTATAAAAAGAATGTAATTGGGGAGCACATATATTCACTTCACTTCGACTTTCCACTCACCAACAATGAAGCTGAATATGAGGCACTAATATGTGGCTTAGACCTTACAGTCAGGATGAAGGTTAAAAGAGTTAGAGACTTTAGTGATTCACAGAGAGTGGTCCAACAAGTATAAGGAGATTACGAAGTGTGAGAAGAGCAGTTGATAAAATATTTAAGAAGTGTATGTCAACTCATTGCCCAACTCAAATACTTCATCTCTCCCACCTCTCTCTGAACATCACCACCGTAACGGATTCCTCCACCTACTCTCTGAACACCATCTCACCACCGAAAGAGCTCTGATTGGCAAAGGCTAACTCACTTCTATGCGGCTTAGCCTAGCAAAAACTTCTCACAAACACTTCAAACTAGAAATCCATCGATATCTACCTCATTTCCATCCACCCAAATCAACCCAATCACTAACATAGCATAACTCTCTTCTCACAGCAAGAACACACTGATAGGAAACATCCCAAGAGGCAGGCCGCCGATGGAATGAATTGAACAAGATTTCAAGACAACAGGGTTCGTTGAAAGCTATAAATTGGGGGCAATCAATTTTAAGAACATCCTAATCCGCTTCCAATCCAAAGAAGACTTTCAACGCTGCTGGATGAAGGCCATTTGGTCTTTCAACGGAGTGAATAGGAAAGTGTTGAGATGGACTCCAAATTTCAAGCCCAACACATAATTGTCTATTGTCCCTGCTTGGATTACTATCTGCAATGTGTCGATGTACTACTACAATGTTGAAGCAATCCAAGCAATCGGTAATCAAATAGGAAATTTCATTAAAATGGATCTTCAAACGGAGAGGCTTACATGGCCATCTGCCTTGAAGCTTTGTGTGGAGGTGGATTTGCAGATATAGCTACCTGGTTTTATCAGGTTAGGCTCAACTGCTGAAAATGAAAAGGGAAATATTGAGTTTGATAATATGCCTCTATACTGTACACATTGTAAGAAAATTAGACATGATATAGCCAAATGTAAGATATCAAACCCTCACCTTGCCCCTAAGCCCAAACTAAATCTGCATCCTGCACCCAAAAAAGATTAAAATGACATCTGGAAGAAAGAATAACTCACAAACAATACCTCTGGCATCTCACCAACCCAAATGGAAAAATATGTTGAGAACCAAAACAAAGCTTTAGAGAATAACCTAGTTGAAGGAAAGGCTTAGGCTGTCGGAATGTCCCAGGCTGTTAAGGTTAATGAGAAAACTCCTAAACTTTTAGAAACACCAAATTCTGAAGAATGTCCTGAAGCTACCAAGAAAAATCAAACCACTCTGCAACCTGCAGAATCTACCCCCATCCAACATCTATTCGAAAGTAACACTGGTACACCAGAGTTTCATTAAACAGAAAGTGATGATCAGCCAATTGAGGGAATGACTAGGCAAGATTAGCCACACCTGACTCCTAATACTAATATGAGCATAGAATAGGCCAAAGATGATCTCACATGTATGATCTATAACCTTATTGATGACCTTACAGATCAATATTATCATTCTGCCACATTTAGTCCCCAAAATAGGAACAAATTCAGCATATTGGCAAGGGAATAGGATACAAAGGAAGAGGACTTTCATGATTCAAGTACTAGAATGCTACTGCAGGATGAGGTAAGTAACTCAACCTTTAAGCTAGATCATGTCAAAACTAGAAAAATGACACTTTTTAACAAGCTTAATAGAATGAATCTCAGGACCTCCTCAAAAAGTAAAAAAATAGATTCTACTATGTTTACAAGGCATTAGGAATAAAGTGTTTAATGTTTCATAGACTCAAAAAAATTGATTAGGATCCATAAAATCCATTTCCTATGTGTGTCTGTGCCTAAACATGGATATGACACAGTTGATGCATATAGAAGGAAAATCCTCTTTGACTATGCACATAGCTCCCCCAACAAACAACATATGGATACTCTGAAATGACTGTTTTCAAGTGACTATAGGAAAAGAAACAAACCAGTTTACTAAGACTAACATCACCCATCACAACCTTACTTGCAGCATGAATACAATATTTATTCATGCAGCAACAAATAAGAAAGATAGAAAGTTCCTTTGGTATGATCTCAAGCAAATAAAGGGCCATAATAAGCTTTTTATTGGAGATTTTAATGCACCGTCATCAGCCAATGAATACAAAGGACCCAACAAACCCAGCACCAAGAGCATTAGAGACTTTTCCATTTTTATTAATGTAAATCAACTGTCACACTTATTTACAGTGGGTAACACTTTCACATGGTCAAATGGTAGGTCTCTACCCACAATTGAAATACTAGATAGGGGGTTAGTTGACAGCTTCTGGCTACAAAATTTCCCAGGTAGTTCAATTCATACCCTTAATAGATATACATCTGATCACAGACCCTTTCTACTCACAATAGGAAGTTCCATACCCTCTCACCCCAAGCCTTTCAGATTTTTAGATGCATGGACCACTAGGAATGACCTTTTGCATATAGTCCAAACAACACAACCAATCCAGGAAACTGGTATGGTTAAAAAAATTGATGTTAAAAAGACTGAAATTTGAACTAAAAAGAAGGAATAAGGAAAGTTTTGGGGATATAAATGGCAACATAAAAGCTGCAGAGGAAGGTCTTAGACTCCAAGAGATCATATATGAGGCAAACCAATACACACATAAGTTAATAGAACTCAAACACAAAAAAGGTAATTATTTTAAAAACTCTAAATGAGGAAAAAAATTGGAAACAAAAGGCTAAGCTGAAATAGTTAAAGGATGGAGATGAAAATACAAAGTATTTTCATGCTGTTGTTAACCAAAGAAGCCTTAAGCAAAAACATTTCCAAGATTAAAAACTCACAAGGAATTTGGACTGATAATCATGTAGAAATTGAAGAAGAAGCAATCTAGTTCTATAGGAAGTTGTTGCAAGAGGAAGAAGTAGCTACTCTAGTTATTTTCTTAAACACTTCACAAGCCAGATTCCTAAGTTAGTCACACCTGATGATAATATGGCATTATTGGCCAAACCAACAATTCAGGAATTAAAAGAAGTTGTTCTTTCATTAAATCATAATGGAACCTCTGGACCTAATGGATATATTGCAAAAAAGAAGAAGAAACATAGTTGGAATATAATTGATAAGGATGTCTTAGAAGCAACACAAGACTTCATGGAAGGAGGTAATATCCCCCTGGTATTTCTAGCTCATGGATCTGCCTAATTCCAAAAAAAAAGATATTTCTGTAACCTTCTCAGATTACAGACCAATCTCACTTTCTAATTTCATTAACAAGATTTTCATAAAACTGCTACTTAAGAGACTAAATAACTTGATGGCTAAACTAATCTCTAAAAACTAATCAGCTTTCATTAAAGGCAAGGAAATAGCAGATAATGTCATCCATCTTAAAGTTCTCACTATATTTTTAAATAACAAATGTGGTTCACCTAACCGCATTCTTAAATTAGATCTAGCAAAGGCATTTGATAGGGTTAGATGATCATTTTTACCCGCAGTTCTCGATAAATTTTGTTTTTAGGCTGCATTTATTAACATCATCATATCCAATCTTTCTTCACCTTGGTTCTCTATTTTAATTAATGGTAAGGCTGCAGGTTTTTTTCAACCTACAAGAGGTATTAATCAGGGAAAGCCCCTATCACCTCTCATTTTTAATTTATTTACTGAAGCTTTTTATAGGAGTTTACAATTTTTCTTTCTTAATGGAAAGCTTAAGCATTTTGATCTGCCTGCTAGTACAATTCCTTGTTCTCATCTTAGCCATGCAGATGACACAGTATTATTCTTTAAAGCTACTAGGAGCAATGTTATTAGATTGACAGCTTTTCTAGAAATTTTTTAGCTCACTTCTGGACAAAACAATTAATTATGAGAAAATAAATTATTTCATTAGCAAATCGGCCACAAGAACTCATGAGAGCTTATGTATAAATAAATTGAGAGTGAAGCCGGGTTCCTACCCTTTTAACTATTTAGGTTGCCCAATCTTCATAGGAGAACCAAGGCAACCTACTTTCAGCCCCTGCTTGAAATATATGACAGAAAACTTAAGAATTGGAAAAATACCTGATTAAGCACAGGTGGTAGGTTGACTCTAATTAAATCAGTCATGTACTCTATCCCACAACACATGTGGGCTGTCATGGAACCCCCAAAGTCCATAGTGAAAACTCTAAAAAGAAAAATTACAAGATTTTTCTGGGGGGAAGGCCAAAATGGAATGAAAAAAGTTTGAATTAGTTTGGATAGGATGTGTTACCCTATAGATCAAAATGGTTTCGGTCTAAGGAAACTACCAGACATCATTGATACATTTTCTCTTAAGCTATGGTGGTAATTTCAATTAGAAAATACCACATGGAGTCAGTTTATGTGGTCACTGCCACATAATAAGAGAAATTCACAAAACTGGAAAAGAATTATGAAAATGGACCCTCCGGCACTTAGCAACACTAGGGTTTTAATTGGAAATGGTCTCTCAAACTTTTTGACATCAATCTGGACAGGTTTTGGTCCCTTGATGAACATGATTGCATCCAATGCAATTCCCTCACATGCTGAGTTTGTAAATAATAGGGATATTTACATGCCTAACTTAACCCATCACAGTCCTGACATTCTTGCTTTTTTGCAGGACTCCAAACTCTATCTAGATAGACAGGATAGAATGATCTGGAAACCAGCAAAAAATGGAAACTTCTCCTTCAAAACTGGACACAAGATTATTGCTCTACAAAGAGGTAACCTTAGATCATTGAAACAGGTTTAGAGTGCTTATCTACCTAAAAATATTTCTATATTTTTATGGAAGCTAGTTAATGCAGTATTGCCTTTTGATGATATTTTGGTGTTTTCAAAAATATCAGTTTCTTCTAAATACCCTATGTGTTACAGCTTGGATTCAATGTACAATTTTTTTCAATTCATGTACATTGGCCAAGGGAATATGGTGTGAGATTAACTCTATCTTAATATCACAGTGCCTAATTTCCAATCAATTTTGATAGAATATCATTTTTTTGGTCATATAGGGGTACTTATGTTGTACACTCAAAGCTGGTGCACATCTTACCCTCTTTTGCAATATGGAACCTCTGGAAAGCTAGAAATAAGCTTATTTTTTATGAGATAAGACCTAATATTGTTAATATAACGAAGCTCATCAAGGAAGACCAGTTTCTTGTTTTTTAATAAAAGACCTCCAGCTTCCCTTAAACCACCAGATAAATTTTGGGTTACCACTGGCATGATTCCTAAGATTAAAGTACCTATGAATCATAACATCAGCTTGGTGAAATGGAAAAGGCCATCTTGTCATTTTAAAATTAATGTGGATGCTTTCTGGGTTAGAGGAAAGCCTTACTATAGAATTGGTGTTGTTATAAGAGATTATCAAGGCAAATTCATTTCTGCATATATCTCTTCTGTATCTGCTATTTCCAGTTTCTATGCTGAACTTTTAGCTATCCAAAAAGGTTACCATTTGGCAACAACTTTGGATAGTAATCAGTTCATCATAGAAACTGATAATATACAAGTTTTCCAGTGCATTAGAGATCCCTATAAATCTTCATGGAAACATTTTGACATTGCTCACACACTTCACAGTGCCATACCTGAATCCCAACTCTCTCATGTTCTGAGAGAGAGGAATCAAGTGGCAGATGCTTTAGCCAAACAAGCTGATAAAGGAACTCTGCAATCTCACACCCTCTCATATGCCCAGCTAGATCAAAGAACAAGGTTTTTTTACATATGGACAGATTAAATGTGCCTAACATAAGGGTCATTGAATGGATACTGCTGATAAAGGTTTTTGCAGATTTATTTGGCAAAAAATGGGAGAAGTCCAGCAGAACTCAAAGCAGGAGCAACATTCTTTCATCTCAAATGAAGTATAGAGAAAATTTCTAGTAGACAGAACCTCAAGCTCATCACATGAACAGGTGCAGGTCACTCTTCACATAATCAAAATAGTTCCCAGGAATTTTGAACCAAGAACATGCCACAAAACTGGAAGAATTCATCCATCAAAACATAGAGAGAATTTGGAAATCTGGCCAGGTTTTAGCATTAACATGAAGGGTGGACATGAAAACACTGGAATCATTTCCAAATCCTACCTATGTCTGATATTTTTGCCAGTAGAACAGAAGATTAGATGGCAAATATTTTGCCTTTTGTTTACCTTTTGTAAAAAGTCAAGTTTGCTTGATCAAACCTCTTGAAAAGAATCTATCAATTATTTTTTGTAAGGATTGGGGACCCTAATAAATATCCCTCCCATTAATATGGGTTTAATTTAAAAACTGAAATATTTTGATATTCAACATGTACCAAGGGGTGAAAACACAAAGGCATGAGCTTTAAGCAAGCTGGTGATAGCTGGATTCGATTAATTAATTGGACACAAAGATGTGAAAGTGGAGGCAATTCCAGTCGAAAGTACAGTAATACCAGGTGTATCAACGGTCCAGTCAGAAGAAATAAACTTGATGTCACCATTAATAACTTAATAGAATACTTTGCAAGGAGAAAGTTTCCAACATACAAGATACATGCCAGAAAGTTGAAATTGCGATCTCACAACTATGTTTATGATGAGGAATCTTATAAAATAAAGGTTGCTTGTCTCCATGGATAAATGTGTAAGACCATCGAAAGCAGAGAAAATCTTAAAAGAAATGCATGAAAGATTATGTGGAACTCATCAAGGGTCCAGAACAATTGCAAGAAGATAATCCGGGCAGGTTACTTTTGGCCAACTATGTTCAACAATGCATACAACTTTGTGCTAAAGTGTAAAAGTTGCAAGATCAATGCCCCCATATCGCATAAGCCACATGCTTCTTTAATTTGAATATATAGAGCTTGGTCGTTCAATATATGGGGAATTGACCTAATCGTTCCTTTTCCAAAAGTCGTTGGCAATGCAAGATTTCTAATTGTGCCAATTGACTACTTCACGAAATGGGTAGAAGTAAAGCCACTGGAAAGAGTCACAATATAATTAACAAGAAAGTTTGTCTGGCAGAATATAGTGTGTCACTTCGGGGTGCCACAAACTATCGTCACACACAATGTCACACAATTCACAAGTGGGACTTTTACTGAATGGTGCTCCAAGTTAGGTATTGCACAAAAATTCTCACCTGTAGCTCACCCTCAAGAAAATGGTCAAGTGGAAGTAACCAACAGGACAATACTTCAGGGTATCCAAAAAATATTGGAAGGAAAGCAAACTGGTTGGGTGGACGAGATACCCAACACCTCATGGTCATCCAGAACAACTGTTCGACAACCAACAGGAGAAACACCATATAGTCTAGTTTATGGTCATGAAGCAGTAATGCCAGTGGAAATAAAGAACTCAAACATTCAAGTAAAATAATACAAGGAGGACGATAATCTTGAAATGATGAGGTTGGATTTAGATGAACTCAAAGAGAAAAGACAATGGACAGCGATCATAGAAGCAATGTACAAAGAAAGGATTGCAAGATCATACAATCTGAAAGTTAAAGACACATAATTTCAAATTGGTGATCTTGTGCTGTGGAAAAATGAAACAAGCCTAGCAGAAGAAAAAGGAAAGCTAAGCCAAAAATGAGAAGGCCCGAAAAAGACAGAAAAATTGCACCGATCCAACTGTTATGAGTTAGAAAGATTGAATGGAAGCAACGTCCCCAACACTTGGTATGTGATCAACCTAAGAAAGTTTTATGTGTAGATCCAAAGTAAGCCACTTTCTTGAGAGCCAAAAGTTATGGTTTGGCTAATTCAACCGAACCAAACATACTCAGTATACTCCACCCCAATGGTTCAATATACCATGTCAAAGCCATATACTCTTTCCGGTCTTCTATGTTCTGCACATTAGCCTGACAATGCTTCGGAAAAATGAAGCAAGCCTGGCTGAAGAAAAAGGAAATTTAAGCCAAAAATGAGAAGGCCCGTACAAGATAGGAAAACACACCGATCCAACTGCTATGAGTTAGAAAGAGTGGATAGCAGCAGTGTCCCCAACACTTGGCATCTGATCAACCTAAGATTTTATGTGTAGATCCGAAGTGGAGGATAAGAAAAATCCAAATGTATAGGCGTTATGAGATGATCATTGGTGTTGTTTACATCTTTGTTTAGTTTGGAAAGCGATATTATCATAGTCGTACATTATAAACATCTAAAAGCATTTTTTGAGGCAAATAACTTTCCATGCCTTTTACTTAGATCAAATTTTGATTTTGCAAGTTATAGATCTTGAAACTTTGCGACATTACTTTTGCAAGCCATAGATCTTGCACAAAGTCAAACATGCCTACAAAAACACTGACATAAGCAAGGAATAAATCTTGCAGTTCGCATAGTACAAGCTCTTGAATTCACAAGCTATAGATATTGGAAACTTGTAAACTTAACTAAGCCAGCCATAGATCTTGAAAAAAAGGGTAGATATGCCTATAAAGATAATGGAAAAAGTAAGCGATAGATCTTGCAGGTTCGCACAATACAAACTCTTAATTTTTCAAGTCATAGATCTTGCAAAAATGGTAAATGTTCCCACCGAATCAGCAATAGAAGCAAACAACAAACCATGCCGCTTCGCATGGTAAAGTTTTATGACCTCAATAATAAAAATCATAGACGTCTTAGACAAACATATAAAAAAAGGCAAATGCAAAAAAAAACATAACACTTTATGTTAATCGACAGCGAACGGACTAGATTCCAAAAATACAAATCAATATAACATAGAAGTACTACTTGAAACATTCCATAAAATAAATACTACATCAAATATAAAAAAAATTGTGCCTCAATGTGCGAGATGACTTAGGTGAGGAAGAACCGTCACAACGACGAGGTTTCTCTGCCTCATGAAGATATTTATCTTCTTCGCTCCTCATACATAATATATTCATATCACCATTAGGCATGATGCCGCATTAGACCCCTTCCTCCATATGACCAAGATACCTTGCATAGTACGCCTTAAATATGTTATAGGGCCAAATTCCTCACGATCAAGCTGCATTCTCATAACATCAAAATTATCTTGATAATTCTTGTTTGTAGCCTTAATTTTGCACTTCATTCTCTAGTTGGCGAATATGTGACCTAACAGATTCATACAAACTAATTCTCTGCCCGCCGATAATCATAGTTAAGTCTCCTCGACCAGCACAACCATAAGATGATGATGGAAGGGCCTGAAGTTGATCTTTGTAATCCACACAAGCCTGTTCAAGCTAGTGCACACTTGAGTCAAGACGTTTGCACTCCACACGTAGTTGGTCATTCTCACCGTGTAGCTGAGTATTTATAGCGAACTATTAATCAAATCTACTCTGTCAGATGATCACACTCGTTTTGTTTTTTACTCTACTAGATCCAACAAATCATCGATGCGAGAACATTTCTTATCAATAATCAAGGTATTTTGATGAGTTTGGCAGGCCTTACTTGCAGTTAAATTTGTATCCTCTTCTTACTGACTAAGCATCGTAACCATACTCAACTGTTGGCGCTAAATAAGTTTGTTTTGTTTATCACAAAACTCTTTCAATTCATGAACAGAGTCTTGAATATCCTTTAAAGTCTTCTTCCACCCAACTTCAAGGTCATTAATACTCAGTAACATATACCTCAGATGAATACCTGACGATAGTGCCCTTTCTTGAACACAGCTAGGAAGG
The DNA here is from genome assembly GCA_032355705.1 of Rubia peregrina. Taxonomy (NCBI): domain Eukaryota; kingdom Viridiplantae; phylum Streptophyta; class Magnoliopsida; order Gentianales; family Rubiaceae; genus Rubia; species Rubia peregrina. Next base: position 2,886 of record JAULKK010186760.1, on the reverse strand, counting down.
TTGAGCGAACGTATGTATATGCCGACAGATTCAAGATCGATTAAGCTACGAACTATATCCTTGTCCAAAGATTCAACATTGTAGCCTTTAGGTACAAATCTGCTACAAGGGTATACCGTGGAAGATGGAGATGATGAGGAAGTAGAAATTTTCCACCCAATACACAATGGAATCGATTCCAAATTAGAGAAGTGATTAGTAGAAACAAGCTCAAGATATTCCTTAGATAAAAATTGATAACTACAATCAGCTTAATGGGATAATGTGAATGAGGTGAGAAAAGCCCAGGGCCATGAGGAAAATGAACATTAGATCCCAAATAGTTAAGGCATTTCAAAAACTTATGATCAACCAAAATATCAAAGCCATGCATATAAATAAATATGATGTGAATTTCCAAAATTAGAATGACAATGCAAAATTAATATCCATAATGATACAAACAGTGCAGACATACATTAGAGGACTATTACGAATTACAATTAAAAAAATTCAAAATCCATAGCACTAATATAAACTAACATTATAGGGAGAACCAGATGAATGCTAGGCAACGATAGCAGAATCCTCCTTGATTGCATACTGAGTGGAGACCTCTGTGTCCGCATTCCCCTCCATGTTTACATTGGTCTCATCTTTCCTATTGACATAAGGATTGGGAGGAAACCTAGGAACTCGAGAATCAAATGGAATGACTTCGAAATAATCAACTTCACACCTCTTCAGCTCAGTAAAAGAGGGCAGAGAATGAAGACTAGCGAGGTGGGACAAGAGGGCATAGGAATGGCCACCATTAGAAATACGACTAATGAAACTTGCTTAAGAACAATCCTCTATTGATCCAACATTATCTCAGACTTAGCCAGTTTGGGAAATTTCTTGGCTTCCAAAGTGGGTTAAGTTCCCGCATTTCTGCTAGGGTCTCACATTACCTAACGTTGCGAGCACAAGTAGTAACATTCTTAAATAAACTGTAGAAAGATATCTTCTTGGCGAGTCGATCAACAAGGACTACAGGTTACCCTAGTGAAGCGGGACCATTAGTCCGCACTCCTCTAGTTTGGAATGCAACTCATTCGCTTCCTTCTCAGAGACCAAGGCACGCTCCTCAGCAGAGCGTGCATGCTTGTCATTTTTGAAGGAGCAAACTGTCTTCCTTGGTGAACTGTGAAACTCGTTCGCTAACAAACTGAAGACTTTCACCAAGCTAATGATAAAAATACACAAACAAACATAACAGTAAAAAATTGTAGCAGAAAAACATCGAAACAAATCACACATAATTTTCTTACTTTTAGGAGACATACCATGGACATTATGGAGCTAAAGTTTAGATAGAGTAACAAGAATACTTCCCTCTACCATTAAGTTATGGCTTCGCGGGAGAAGTTTGAAATGAGACTGGCTAATACGCCTCATTTTTCTTAGGGGGGTCCAAGGTGCTTGAGAATCCACTAGTTCAATTTTTCTATCTTCTTCTCTGAGAAGTATTAGGAGCATTGATAATAGCTACCTCTCCACCTTCATCAGCTATAACCTCAGTGATTATTAGCTGAGAATTTCCTTCTACACCATTCTCTTATGAGACAATAGCTGCAGTGTTGTTGTGGGTTTGAGTAGGCGGAGCTTCGGGCTCCTCATTTTCGTCATCAGAAAAGATTGTCATCTCAACAGGACGCTTAGCTAAATCCATATCTAAAATTCATTGTACAAAAAACATAGACAGACACACAAAGATAATAGGACAATGAGAAGTAAGAGAGAGAAAAACTAGATAAGGGAAAATGATAAGATAACGACAAACAAACCCCTTCACTCTCAGAATCAACATGGCGAAGACCGATTGAATGTTCACTGTGTGTTAAGACAACCTCATATTAGCATTAAGGCGAACCCATGCCTTAGGAATTTTGGATTTGGAAACGTTATAGTTCTAAACTGACAAAGTTGGTTCTCTTCCATTACCAATTTATAAAAAGATTTTTTTACGACAAATGAATTACCACAGTTGTTCACTTCCTTTACCACAGTATTAGGAAATCCATAGACAAACTCGATATTGGGAATGATTGGATAAAGGGTAAATTTATCAGACCTTGCGAAGCTGATAAAGGCTACATAATAGGTCAATTGAAAAAGGAACTTGAGCTTCTTCACACACATGATAAAAATAACAATGATTGATACAGCATTAGGTTGAAGCTGAGATAATGGAACCCGGTTATGTGAGAGTAAATCTAAAATTTGCTGAGAAAGAGGAAAAGAAAGTCCAAATTTAAGATAGTCTAGATAGTATGAGATAAATCCATGAGGCTGAGTGCGAACACTCTTAGAACTATCAGGAGCCTTAAACTCATAGGAGGAAAAAAAGGAAAACTATTTTGAAAAAATATCCAAGTAGTAATCAGAAAGAATACAACTGACGGTGGAAGAACTGGCAACATGGTCGGAATCCTCCCCGGAGTTGACATCGTCAATTATAACATCTTTTACGGAGGGTTCACCAATATTAGGGATATATATTGAGGCAGACTAAAATTCAGGGAAAAAACTATCAATCGAAGTCACAAAATGCAAAAAGGTAGATTCTGGTAAAAATTAAGGTAAAGATACACAAAACACGCGCCGAGAAGAAAAACACAGAAGAACAGAGAAGAGCGAAAGCAATCAGAAGAACCACAATTGAGAAACAAATTTACTATAATGGAGACGCCTCACAAGTTTACAATTACCAAAATCACTTAAAAAGGAAGAGATTAAGAACAAAGAGACTTACGAGTTGATATAAGATGAGAAGCTGGGACTCTAAAGAAGGCAGGAAGAGGATGAAGAATCCAAAAGGGTTAAGGAATTTAATTTAAGAAACTGAAAAGCCAATTAGGAGTC
>JAULKK010186546.1:0-16111 GCA_032355705.1 Rubia peregrina | reverse complement strand
TGGAATCTCCTCGGCCCGCCTGCGGAACCCGGACCGCTACCCGACCCGGAGCCGTAAGCCATTCGCGTCTTCTTCTTCGTCTGCTTCGATGAGTAGCGGCGGACTCCTTCAGTGGCGGGTAGCTCTGTGGGTTCTGTCCTCCACCTCCACTCGTAGCCGCCTCTGCCGCAGCTTTGGAGGTGAGCTCCTTATGCTCCTGCTTCTCCCGCTCGGCCTCGTTTTGGACTACATAGTGAAAGCAGGAGGCTATTGCCCAAAACGACGTCGGTTTGGGCAGTCACCTACAAAATATCAAAAATGCCCCTGGATGACCACTCTTTTCTGTCAACAATTGGAATGCAGCATTCCTTTTTAAGTTTACCGGTGGATGATAGTTTAACTACTCACTCTAAAACAAAATTAAAGGTTTAATTCCTTCTTCTAGAACATATTTTAAAAAGATTCCATCATTTGGTCTTTTAATAAATTATAAAAATTAAGATTTAAATTTCAAATTATAGAAAATGAATATAAAATTTATGGGTTGCATTAATCGTGTCATAATATTTATTAGAATGGGTTGGCCTGTATATAAGTTTATGGACAGGCAGGGACTTGTTTACAAATTACAGAAATAAAATATAAAAAAACGTGGATCCCGGTTATAACAACAGAAACGGGTGGTAAAAACAATACCTCAAACCGGGCCTCAAAAGTTGCAGTGTCCGAAATAACCGTTTCTTCCTTCTTCTCTGAATTACAGCTCTCCGAATTTGCAATTTCTTTGCTTCTTCTCCGAATTACAGCAAAGCAAATTTGAAATTTCTCTGCTTCTCTGATGTCCACAGACGACAACCGGTGCCTTTCCGACGAAATTGAGGAAGAAAACCGTGAATTAGAAGCATATATATGGCTACAACCGATTGAATCAGATTTCCCTGCTTTTCCGATGTCCTCCGATGACAACCGGTGCCCTTCCGGATTTTTTTTGGAAGAAAGCCGTGAATTAGAAGCAGTTCTATGTCTACAACCGATTGAAAGCGATCAAATTTCAACAGCTTTAGTCGTAAAAACTAATGCAACTGAATCGGAACCTGCTGAAGAAAACATGATTGTAACTACTGAGATTCAATTCAAAACAAATCAGATTCAGTTGCAAGAAAATGAAATATTACCTAATTCAATTGAAAGTATGATTTTCTCTCATCAAACTGGAATTATAGTGTAGAATTGCAATCGATATGAATATAACTATTTTTGAAACATCTGGACACTAAAATTTGACTGCAATGAACACGTGAAAACATCAGTACTATAAACTACATGCTCCTTAAAATTTTCATATAGTTTATGCATTTATTAACTTAAATCATGTATAGTTTACGATAGAACATGTATTATATTGTGACAGGTTCCTTCCCTTCCATTGATTTCTTGAAAGTATCAACCATCTCATTTGAAATAAAAGCATGTTCTATCGTAAACTATACATGTATACTTTTACGATAGAACATGCATTAGTATACTTAAATCATGTATACTTTTACGATAGAACATGCATTAGATTGAAATGAAAGTATCAACCATCTCATTTCAAACATAACAATGTGAATACTTTTGTGTGAATATTGTGACACTTTTAAGAAATCAATGGAAGGGAATGAACCTGTCACAATATTCACAGATCAAGATCCTGCAATGGGCAAAGCAATGTGGTGTATACCTAGCCCATAATCTGGAGGTTGATGGTCTTTGACCCAACCCAATATTCGACCGTGACGCCCAATGTTCATCACCAACGAAGTGAGAAAGGTTGAGCCTTTTCTCAAAGACTCTGCCACAAACTGAGAAATGTGAAACCATGTTTGAAGGTATAAACACGAACCGAGATTGTAGAAACCATGATGAAACCCACGATCTCAGATACTGACAATACAGAACAACGATTGCATACATCTATAAATACAAGGAGATTAGCACTGCAGAAGGGAGTGAGACTAAACTGAGATATTTCAGTTCTCTAAGGAAAAGGCTGACTTAATCGTCAGAGTTTTTCTCCAAAATCATTTCCGGGATCTATTTTGCCGGAGAAGATATTTCTCGGTGAACAATGAGGGTTCTACTTGGTTGGATTGGCTCATCATTGGCGCCATATGTGGGGACGGAAATGTTTCGTTAAAAAATCCTTCAAGTAAACAATGGTGGTAACCAGAAGTGAGAAAAGTCATAATCACCAAACACAAGAACTAACAGTTGGACGAAACAGAAACATGCATCCTAGCCAAGATCAAGAGTTTGCCCCTAGTAGACAAAGGGAACATAATAAGGAAGATACATTGGATGATGAGGAGGAAGCAGAATCCTCCAACACAAACCAAGAAAAAGAAAGGCAAGAATTCACAGCATTCTTATAGGCAAATAGAGAAAATATGTAAAAATAAGTTTTTAGCCACCTTGGAGCTAAAATCTGTGAAGGTGAGCAAAAGAAAAGGTCAGGTGCAGGAAATCCTTAAATACAAAGATTAGTTAAGAGCGATTTTAGCATATTATGATGCAGATAAATCGCCATTGGCACCACATCTTTGTGTTTTCAAGATGCTAAAGGACTTCAAGTTACCTTTTCATGTTAAAATCTACAATGAAACCACAAACTTAAAGGAATTCTTGCATTCCTCTCGCAATAGCAAGAGATTTCACGATGCGGATATAGAGTTTGCATGCAAATATTTTCCTATCTTCCTATTGGGGATAACGAACACATGGTGCGAAGACCTACCCTGTGGAAGCATCAAGTCTTGGGCACAGTTGTTAGATTCTTTTTGGGCCACTTTTATCAAAAGTAAAGATCACCAAAACAATCACAACCCTAAACAATATAACTCAGCAAAGTGATGAGAGCCTCGCAGAATATCACAATCGGTTCATCACCAAAAGTTTGCAGGTTCGAGATTTGTTTGTTCTAATCATCTTTGGGCGCATTTACTGGGGGCATGCGGTTAGGAGAATTCTATAAGAAACTTACAAAAAATATGCCCGAAAACCCAAGAGAGTTGTAAAAAATAATCAAGAAATATGTGAGAACTGAGGAAGCAAATAACCGTAAGATAGAGCTGAGCAAGGCGAGAAAATAATGATGGAAGATACACATAAGGGGTTTATTAAGAAAGGAAGAGGAAACATCATTTTCAAAGGAAGAGAATAAGGGATGTAGGTTGCATCATTCCAAGAGACACCACTGACAACGTCAAAAAGGGAAATATGGAAAGAGAAGAGGGAATTATTCTACAAACCGGTTCCTTTGTTAGCACCTCCTGATAAAAGATCTAGAGAATACTACTGTGCCTTCCACAGAGACCATGACCATGATATTAAGTATTGTAGAGATCTGAGGAGGTAGATATCGCAGAACCTGAAGAACGTATATCTAAGCTAATACAAGAAAGAAGATGGGGGGAAGCCAGTACAACAAAGCCAACAAGGCAAGGAGTTCCATGGAAAAAAAATCAGGGCGTAGCAAACACACAGAGCAAAAATTAGAAGATGACAACAGCAGTGGATTATGATGAAGGTACAGTGACCGAGGCTCCACAAAGAGTAATCTTGTCTATAAATGGGTCAGCCGAGTCTCTATCCAATAATGCTTAGAAAGCCAAGGCTAAATATGCGCCACCATAAGAGCCTGCAGACGAAAGGCTTCGTGTCGACGATACAATCACATTCAGCGAAGAGTATTTGGTTCCCAATGCTTCACCTTATAATGACCCAATGGTCATCATCGCTAAAATTGGAAATGCAACAGATCGTAGAGTACTTATAGATGATGGGAATGCAGTTGAAATCCTAGTTTTTTATTGCTTTGATAAGCTAGGATTCATGCAGACGGATCTAAAAAAGTCCACATCCTCAGTTGTAGTATTTACAGGACGAGTAGAGACACCCTTGGGAAATATACAACTACATGTTACCATTGGTGAGAGTGATAGAAATTGTACCATAATGTGCAATTTTTTAGTCATGGACGCGCCGAATCCATTTAATGCCATCATTGGAAAACCCTGGATGAACACAGTAAAAGTTATATGGTCTCCATACCACTTAGTAATGATGTTCCCAACTCCAACCAGAATCGTAACAATAAGAGGAAACCAAAAAATAGTGAGGCAGTGTATGGTCATCGCCATGAAAGCAGGGAAAAGTTTGGAGAAAACGAAGATGGTTAGCACTGTCTCAAATAATAGCTTACCCATGAAATGTGACTCAGCAGTAGATCTGGGAGAAGAAATTGAAGTTATCACTCTGTATGACGAAGACACTTCTAAGTGTGCCAAAATAGGGAAGGATCTTCCATATCTGGGGAAAAGGGTAATAAAAATCCTGCGAAGTCATAAGGATACATTCACATGGAGTGTACAGAACATGGGAGGAGTTGACCCTGGAATTTCTACCCATTCCCTGAACATCAGTGATTCAGTTAAACCAGTGAAGCAGAAGCAACGAAGCTTAGCTGGTGACAAGCAGAAAGCAATTGAAAGGAAGTAACATCTTTGTTTCAGGCTGGTATTCTTAAGGAAGTAACGTATCTGAAATGGTTGGCAAACCCAGTGATGGTAAGAAAGCGAGACGCATGATGGAGAATGTGTATAGACTTCACTGATCTAAACAAGGCATGTCGAAAGGATTATCTCTCTTTGCCTAAGATTGATGAGCTAGTCGAATCAATTTCATGACACAAAGTCCTATACTTTTTGGATGAGTATAAAGAATACCACCAAATACTGATGAATCCAAAGATGCAGAGAAGGTAACTTTCATAACAACTTCGAAATATTTTGTTATGTGAAAATGCCATTTGGCTTAAAGAACGCATGAGCAACATAGAGTGATCGACAATGCATTTCATAATAAAATAGGATGAAATGTGGTAGAATATGTTGATGACATGGTTGTCAAAAGTATAAATATATGAAGCTTGGCAGAGGATTTGAAAGAGACACTGGATACATTAACTAAGATCGGGATGAAGCTTAATCCTAAGAAGTTCATAATTGGAGTAGGCACAGGGAAATTCTTAGGATATAGGGTATCCTCCTAGGAAATCAAGGCCAATCCAGAGAAAATACAAGCTATAGTTGACCTCCATCGACCACGAACAATCAAGGAAGTACAAATATTAATGGAATCGTTGGCAGCACTCAGTATATTTGTTTCAATGGTAGCTGAGAAACATTTCCCCCTCTTTGAAGTCATGAAGAAGGTAAAGAAGTTTAGCTGGAAGGAAGAAAGTTAAAAGGAATATGATTCCTTAAAGGAGCAGTTCCAGGCACTATGTATATTACATTCACCGTAGTTTCAAATAACATAGTCAGCTCGGTTCTAGTACGACAAGAAGGCAAAAATAGATACAATTATACTACATTAGTATGATACTTCAAAGTACAGAGAGAACGTACAGGCCAATCGAGAGGCTAACTCTAGCTTCGGTGTACTCGACAAGAAGGTTGCGAACCTATTTCCACAGTCATGGGAGAGTTGTCTATAATGATCACCCCGTCAAGAAAATCCTCATCAAGCGTGAAGCATCTGGTAGAGTGACCAAGTGAGTTCTTCAGTAAGGGAAATATGAAATCTAGTTTCAACCAAAAACTGCAAGCAAGGCACAGGCCTTAGCGGACTTCATCGCAGAGATGATGAGTGCAAATTCACAAGACACGAAGGCACAACAAAATCTTGGAATAAGCAAATAGAAATCCAAGTGAATGGATGTCGCATGGAAACTGTTCGTGGATAGAGCATCCAGCAAAGAAGGTCGCGGTGCAGGACTACTATTAGTCAACCCATAATGAGGAGAGCACATATATTCACTTTGTTTCTACTTTCTACTCACTAATAATGAAGTGGAATATGAAGCTTTAATATGTGGATTAAACCTTACAATAAGGATGAAGGTCAAAGCGTTCAGAGCTTTAGCGATTCACAAATAGTAATTTAGCAGGTGAGAGGAGACTACGAAGTGCGGGAAGAGCAGCTAATAAATATTTATGGAGATTTTGTCAGCTCATTCCTCAACTCGAATACTTTGATATCAAACATGTGCCAAGAAGCGAAAATACAAAAGCAGATACTTTGAGTAATATGGAAACAACTGGGTTTGATTCATTGGTTGGACACAACTTGTAAAAGTGGAAGTCATTCTAGTCAGAAGTACAGAAATAATAACAACTATTTTAATGGTTCAGATAGAGAAAACTAACTGGATGACACCACTGATAGACTACTTCACAAGGAGAAAGTTTCTAACATACAAGATGCAAGCCAGAAAGTTGAAACTGTGATCCAACAACTACGTTTGTGAAGGAGGAACCTTATACAAACAAGTTGTCTTACCTTCATGGATAAAGTGTGTAGGACCATCACTAGCAGGAAAATTCTTGAAAGAAGTACAAGAAGCTTTATGTGGAATGCATCAAGGGTCTCGAACAATTGCGAAGAAGATAATTTGGGCAGGATATTATTGGCCAACTATGTTTAACGATGCACACAACTTTGTACTAAAGTGTAGAAGCTACCAAATTAATGCTCCAATATTGCATAAATCTCAGGCTGTTCAAAAAATTGGGAATTGACCTAGTAAGACATTTCTCAAAGGGCGCGGGTAATGCAAAACTCCTAATTGTGGCAGTCGTCTACTTTACAAAATAGGTTGAAGCAAAGCCATAGGGAAGAATCACAGCAGAAGTAACAAGGAAGTTCGTTTGGTAGAACATAGTATGTCGCTTCGGGGTGCCACAAACTACTGTCACAGGCAATGGCACACAATTCACAAGTTCAGCCTTTACAGAATGGTGCTCGAACTTAGGAATTGCCCAAAAATTCACATCGGTAGCCTACCCCAAGCAAATGGTCAGGTGGAAGTAACCAACAGAACCATAGTTCAGGGTATCCAAAAAATATTGGAAGGAAGTGAACTTCCTTGTTATTCAAGACATCAAGAAGAGCACTTAATCCTAAATAGCCAAAACATCCCAAATCATGTCATCTCAACATAATGCCTATTCAATCATGAATCATTCTCCCTAAATAACAAACTCATGGAAAATCATAACATCCCATCAAGAAGATCATGAAATTAAGAATCATTCCTCTTAAATCACCACAACCAATGAAGATCATATCATCAAAGCAAAAGAACATATGTTTCCCCCACACTTAGTTCAACACAAGATCATTCACATAATCCAAGCACACCTCAATTTTTTTGAGATTCAACCTCAACATCACATAACCATCATGCTAAATAAAGTAAGTAAACATAAAGTTCAAAGGATTACTCGGAATTTGAAACCAAGAGATGAAAAATCCATACAAGAAGAAGCAAAAATGCTAATTTTTGAGAGAAAAGCTCCATTTTTTCTAGTTTCACCAAGATGAAGTGAGAGTGAGTGTTTTTGAGGGATTTAAGTGAGCAAAATGATTCATATAGGTGAGGAAATGTACTATCAATCCTTATTTTCAGCAAAGAAGGTGATTTAGGAGAAAGGTACAAATGAGATAAGGATGACATTTTTTAAATTAAAAAATCTAGGGGATAATAGTACTAATTAATTAATGCAAAAGGGAGGTGTTGAGGTACTATTTACATCAACAATCCTAAGGAATAATGGATTTGCTAAATTAATGGGTCAAAAATATATGTTTTGGCTTGAAATTCCAAATTTTCGAAAATCTACATTTTTATCCAAACACAGCATCCACACGAGGCCTGACACATGGTATGCCTCGTACTGAGGGTGTCTGGAATGAGGCTCCCATTATGCTGAAGGGGCCTGACACGAGGCATGGCTCAAGTTAAAGGGGTCTGCCACGAGGCTGCCAGTGAACAGTGCCTTTTATTTCCTTAGTTCCTCATTTTTCGAAAAACTGTCACCCAACAAGCCCTATTTCCTTCCAATAAAAAAACACGAGATTAGTACTCAAATTTATCAATCAACAAGAGTTTTGTCCAAGATCTTTTGTCACACACAAAAACATGCAAAATCTATCCACTAAAAGATAATGAAAAACAAAGCAAGAAAGAGCACCGTATTTTAATTGCCGTCCTCACAACTTATTTCTTTTTCATGCATTTCAAATAAAAGAACCTACGGTTGGGTCTTCGAAATTCTATCAGCAATAAGGGGTGGGCAAAAAAATTGAAAACCGAATCGAAAACCGAACTATCCAAATTTGAATGACCCAAACCGAATTTAATATACGGTTTTAAGATATCCGAATTGAATAAACTGAATTCTGAATTTGGTTTTTGGATCGGTTTTGGATATTAAAACTCAAACTGAAACCCGAACCAAATACCAAATTGTAATTAATTAATTATATATAATAATTAAATTTTAAAACAAAAAAATAAAGTTATAAATAAATTTAAGTTGGAGGACCAATCTTTATATTTAAAAACTTATCCCAGACTCTAAAGTGAATGTGAATGTGTAGTGCTTGAAGGCTTGAAGAATGTGAAGGATTTGAAGATGAATATTAAAATGAACTATTTTTCTTTAATCTTAAATGTAATGCTAATATTGTTATGGTTGAATTTGTATTGTACTTGTTGAATTTTTATTTTGAAAAATTGATTTTGATGATGTAGAAATTAGATTACATATTTTTATTTAATTTTAAATCAAATTATTCGATTTTAGTAATTATTTTATAAAAATTACGGTCACTTTGTTTATTCAGGTTGAATTCGGTTCGGATAATTCGGGTTATTTGGGTTGTTCAGGTCGGATTTGATTTTGTGATTTTTAGGGGGAAACCGAATAACTTGAACGGAATAAACCGATTAAACTGAACCGACGCCCACCCTTATCAGCAACTTCACCCACGATGGCATCCTTGTGGAGAGATCTCCACAAAGTTCCATCCTTACCTTTAAGCGTTTTGCTTGCCACAAAGAGTGAATATCCATTCCTAGCCAATGTCAAGTCCTTAGTCATTTCCTTGGGTTTAGCAGGAGGTCGAGGGAGTTTTACGTCCTCGCCACTCTTCACTAACCTCTACATGTTAGTAAGCATTAAAAAAACAATCCAAGATAAATATGGCATCACTACCATCATTCAAAGCATAAGTCTCATCGACATGATCATCACAATTGAAACGCAGGGTAGGATTTCTTTCACCACTCACATAATCAAGAATTTCATCATCCATGTGATCATCTTCATTCTCATCAAGAGCTTTATCAAGGCAATTATCATTATAAATCATGCAAGAGTTTTCATATTGAGAAAGTTCATCCACAAAGTTATGTCTTTGCACATAAGAAAGTGAATAGGTGAATCATGCTTAGGTTTATAAATGTCAAATCCAACCTTATTAATGTCATCCTCTAGGGTTAGTTTTCCCAAGTGAGCATCTATCTTAGTCATTGGCGTTTTAAGAAAAGGTCTCCCCAATAAAATTGAGGGCGCACCACTATCGTACACTACGTCAAGGACAGAAATTCGTCGAAAAACTAAATTTTCTACTAAGTTGCCCGACTTGGATTTCAAGGTTTTTATGCTTGAAAAAACCCTAGTCCTGAGATCTTCAATCTCACACCTTGTACGCTCCGTAAAAAAAATCTTAGTTCTCAGCCAATTGAGAAATAGCTTCCAATATTTTTCACGATCCGACTTGTACAGTGAGGCATTGTTGTTGGAACACACTTCACCCCCTGGATAGGATTAAGGTGGAGCTTGTCCACCTCAATTGTACCCTTGAACTTGATTCTCCTTGCGCCAACGGAAGTTGGGGTGATCGCGGTACCTATGGTTGAAGGTATTCATGTTGGAAGCTTGCATTTCACCTCCTTGATTCCCTTGGAACCCTTGTTGTTGTTGTCCCCTACCGAATTGTTACCTATTGCCACCATTTAAGTCCAATGGCCACCTCTTACAAGTCTTCCACCATTTTTTTTGGCAAGAATCAGTTTGATGATCGAGGCTACAAATTCCACACACCTTGACTTGGTGAACTCTCCCGTTCATGAATTCTTTCATCATAGAAGCAAGCGCTTGAACTTTCTCTTCTAGCTTGGGGGATTGAGACGGCTCATCCACGATCTTCACTCAAGATCTAGTACCAAACTGCCTTATTCCATTGGCATTTCTTCCAAGAGCACCATCGCATCCTTTGGGCTCTTGTTGGTGATCAAACCATTAAAAGTGGCATTCACCATTCGCATATCATTATCACATAGCCCTTCGACGAAGTAGTATACCAAATCGCCCTCCTTGATGGATGATATGGACACCTTGCCAATATCCTCTTGAATATTTTTCAATACTCGTAAAGGGATTCTTTTGCGAACTGGGAGATATGTGAGAGCTGATTCTTTAAACCTGCAGACTTTGAAGATGGAAAATATTTCTCAATAAATCTACGATTCAATTGAGATGAAATAGGGTTGGGGGGATTTAGCTCAAATTTTCAGCCTAAGTTTTTGGCTCCCGCTATAATATTAGGGTAACCGACATCAGTAGTAGGTCGATTCAAGTTTCTTCCCAATCGAAGTTCTTGCGATGTCGCATACATGAACCATAGCGTAATTTCCAAAAAAATATATTGTCAAATACTCCCAGTGAATATTTTAAGCCCTTCAATTGACCCGTTCACACCCAAATCATAATAACATGGTCGTGATAATGTGAATAATAAGGATATCTCCAATTTCACATTCCATATTGTCCCAGTTTCTTGGATGGACCTAAGTGAAAAAAGTAAAAAATTCACCGGTTGCGCAAAAAATGGTTCTGATCATCTCGAAAGGGAACTTTGCCATCTCCAATCGAACTTGTAATCTCTGAGAGTAATAAAGAAGTTGGATTGATCTCACAGAGACTTCCACAAGTTCTTCTGATTAACCTTTGTATACTTATAAGTGATCATCTACAATTTACTCTAGACCACGTACTAGCGCTTTTAAAAAATTGATGGATGGAAATTTATTATCTTTTTATTTCATAAAAAATCAAGAATGTGTAATTATGTGTGACTCTATGTGGTGGAAATTATCATTCTCATAACGCCCATAGTAAGGGTATTAATGGAATACTAATTAAATGATCACACACTACCTCCTCGTGCGTCCCTTTTAGATAATACGCATAATCTCCACATCAAATATTTGTATTTATGTTTGGGTACATAGTTCTGAATCTTAGCGTACATTCAAGGAATTTTGGACCATGGCGTAATTCCCAAAAAGTGTTTTCAAATACTCTTTGTGAAGATTTTGGGCCCTTTTATTGACCCATTGATGCCAAAATTGGAACAACATGGTCGTGACAATGTGAATTACATAAGGGTATCTCCAATTTTTCATTCCAACTTCTCGCATTTTCTTGGAGGGACCTAAGTGCAAAAGGTAAAAAGTTTAGCAGTTGCACCAAAATCGATTCTGATCGAACCAGACGTTAATAAAGTTCATGAAAATTTTAAAATTTCTATTTGTAGTTTCTAATACATTATTAACTATTGGTATTTTTCTTATAATTGAAAAGATACAAGTCACCATTCAGTAATGGATGTGATCAATCATTCAAGCAATCTCAAATGGTGTAACTCCAAGATACACGACTTTTCATTGTCAATAATTATGTCCATTGGGAAGGTCATTTAAGCTGGAATTTCGTCTTACTGCTAATTCTGAGGTTGTTTTACAACTTGGCGAACACTCGATAGGTCCGCATCATGCTGAATCTGAAAGCGAAGGTGTTTGTTTATTATTATTTTATGGTTTCCCTATTTTGCATTCCTTCTTTTTATTTTGATGTTGTAGATTTCTTTAGCTATCTCCTGTTGTTTTCGTATTGCTCGGTTATATTTATGTTTTTGCTTAACTTAAGTTGTATGTTAAATGGTATACCTAGATTTATTTGGGTGAAAGATGGACTGGTCGTTTATCCCTAGTGATAAGCCTAGGGATATGGAAAATATGTCTGTCCATTGACATGATACCGGTGATATGGTGTCTCTCATGAGAACCTTGCTCAAGAGAACTCTCAATTGGCGCAAATTGAGGGTAGGATAACGGAAGAGGAGAAGGTACCTGCAGTTAATGCTTCAGTTGTCACTCATAAAGGAAAAAAAGAATCAGAGAGGTGGTTAGTATACTGCATTGGAGCCGTTTGAGAAAAAGGGGCGCACTAGTCATTCCCGTTCTAAGTCTCCGCTTCGAAGCGGTAATTTGTTAGCAGAAGAGACTATTACTGACACTCTTTCCAAACTTCATCTCCTTGAGTCTATGGTTGCGATATGTTTGATGTAGTTTTAAAATGATTTTTGTATTATACTAGTATGCTTTTATTACGATGTCTGATTGTTATGTTCGTTTGTGTCATTTTTCTGATGGGTGTCATAAGATTGGTGAGAGTCCCAAGCTCATTGATGAGTGGGTTGCTAAATTCTCCAAGTTAAATAGTTAACTACTGGAGATATATAAAGCTAACAAGAAGGAGTGTGGGCTATGAAGATCTCGTTTGAGGCTGCTGAGAAGCATGCATAGATTGCTGAAGAAGAAACCAGTAAGCTCCACTCTGAGCTTGAGGAGATGCGGACTAAAGGTCCTGTTTCGCCCAGTTCTCATTGACCGTATTTTCAAGATGAAGTTCTTCTTTAAATTTTTTGAAGAAGTTTCTAGTTCCGCTCTCAATGTTAGTTGGTGTGAGGCTTTGGTGGAGCTGCGAAAGATGAATCTTACCCTGAAGGCGAAAAGATTACCCTCACTGATTAAGTGCGAGGAGATATTTGAGCAGCAGAAGACCGCTTAACACTGAATTCATCAATAAAATCTCTGATGGTGGATATCCTTATGCTTTGTTATCACTTCTCGCTGGTCTTCCTTCCTTGCCCTCAATTTTTGAGTTGCGAGAGTGCATAGTTGATTATCTTGAGAGCCTCACGTTCGCTTCTCCTGATCCTAAGCCATATTCTAATCCTGAGGTTAATGCTAATGTGGATAATTTTTCTCTCATTACCCATGAGACGTCTGCTTCTCCTACCAATGTTAGTTAATTTTAGAGTTATAGCTTAATTTAAGACCATTTAAGTTTATATCTGTAACATATAATGGTATTTTTATGTATGTTGGAACTATGTGTTCTGCATTTAATGCGAATTAGGTATGACAACTCTAATTTGTATTTTTCCTCATATTTATTCGTATGCAGGGATTGATCGTAAGTTTTTAAATCCTCTTAATACATTGGGTTCTAGTGTTCGCTCTAAGAAACATCCTCAGTTTATATCTTCCAATTGGTGCTGCCTTATTAGACTAGTTGAGGCTACTACTTCCCTATCAAAGGAATTTCTTGAGCTGCTTATTGATGATCGTTTTTAAGTATTGGGAGTTTTTCCTTGGAATCAATTCCATTATATCTTGGATGGTGTGTTCCTACTTCTTCATCATCTCCATCATCTTCTATTAGTTATCCTTGTAGTAAATTTGTACCTGACGGTTACAATATTGAATCTCTTGACAAGAATATCGTTTCCAACTTAGTTGATCTCGAATGTGTTGGTGTGTACGTACGTCCGCTCAACCTTCCCAATCGCATTCAGGAGTGGGCACTGTCGTTGGGCGTTCCTCTCAAATATATGCTACTTAGCATTAACGATCTGGAGCTTAGATGGAAGAAGACCATGGGCGAGTCACAAGACTATATTCGTGAGTTGAAAGGATTGTGCGCCTAACAGAATAATCTTATACAGCGACAACAACTAAACTTGGTTAAAATGATTGGTCAGCAAGAAAAGGTAAATAATTTTGCCACGAACAAAGCACGCGAGGCTCATCAAAAGACTATAATCATAGATAAGCAGTGCCCTCGAATTGACCAATTATTGGATCATCTGAAGAAGAAACAAGATGATTGTGATCACTTTTCCACATGTTTTTTAGGGTGGCAGAGCATGTTTAATGAACAGTTTGCTGTGAATACCCACCTGCGTAGTGAGAATGATCACCTTCATGCTTAGTGCGACCACCTTGACTCGTGTGTGCATCAACTTGAACAAGCTTGTGTTAATTATAAAAGATAAACTCAAGGCCCTTTCCGCAGAGCCCCATGGTCCTACTAACCGTGAGGATCTAACTATGAACATTAAAGGGCAGATGAATAATCTATCAGAATCAGTTAGGTCACATATTCGTCAACTACAAAAGGAGATACATAACCTGGAGAATTTGAATAAAAGTTATCAAGACATCGTGGACGTTATGAGTATTCAACTCGATCATGAAGAGTTTGGTCATATATCTAACTTTAAAGTGTACTATGCCAAGTATCTTTATCCTATACAACAAAATGGTCAAACCCACCACCCTGCTTACTTGCATATGAAATGGCGCTATAAGCATATTTTATCTGAGGAATATCAGGCTGAGCAATCCCGCCACTCTGGAAGATCTTCTTCTGTTGGGCTATAACGTGCACCGAGGCTTAAATAACTTGTTTTTCTTTGATGTAATAATTACTTCTTCAAATATTTCAAGTACTATATTTGTTCTTCTATTTTGTGTTAGTTTAATTTTTTTTTAAATTTTCAATGTGTTTGTTTATGGCTAGTATAAAATCTTGTATTTATTGGATACAACTGTCACTATATTCTTATGCTTTTGTCTTAAGTTGCTGACGAAGACTGGTGGTCACCAGTCTGAAATTATGGAACCACATGCTTCTTTAAGGTATTGACATCTAGTTGGTGCAAAGTTTCAAGATCTATTGCTTGCGAGTTCTAGGTTATGACAACATGATTCATGCAAATCTGTAAGTTTTATCGCTTTCTTTTGTCACTATTTTCCTAGGCACATGTGCCTTTACATTTCTTTTTACAAGATCTATAACTTGCGAGGTTGAGGTTGTAAACCTATATTGTACGACGCCGCAAGATCTATTACTTGCTTTTGCCATTTTTTTGTAGGCACGTGTGCCTTTGCATTTCTTTTTGTAAGATCTATAGCTTGCGAGATTGAGGTTGTAAACCTATATTGTGCGAAGCCGCAAGATCTATTGCTAGCTTTTGTCACTTTTCTGGTTTCTGTATATGTACTTTGACAAGGTCTGTAGCTTGCCATGTTGCGAATTGTACAAATTTTCTTTTTTGCGGTTGCAAGATGTGAGATTTGGTTTTCTTTGCGATGTGCCATAGTTTGCTAATTTTTGCTGGTGCTACTATGGGTGATTTGACTCGAAAGATGTTTTCTAATATTGAATATGTGTGGTCGCGATGATATAGCGCTTGAAAATGAACGATGACGCTAACAATGAAAAGGCCGCCAATGATCATATCATAGCTCATGTATAACTGAGATTTTTCTAACACCTACTTGGGATAGCTAAACATCGAATTTCCTTAAGTTGATCACATGCTAAGTGTTCGGGACGCTGCTACCATCCAACATTTCTAGCTCGTAGCAGTTAGATCTGTGCGCTTTCGTTACCTTGTACGGGCCTTCCCATTTTGGGCATAGTTTTTCTTTTTCTTCTGCCAGACTTGCCTCATTCTTTCGTAGCACGAGATTACCAACTCGAAACTTTATCTTCATGACCTTTCATTATATGCTCGAGCCACCTTCTCCTTGTACTTTGCTTCTGTGATCGTTGCATGTTTCCTTTTCTCCTCAAGTTCATCTAGATCCAATCTCATCATTTCGTAATTACCGCCTTCATTGTATTTTTCCACTCTAAGAGCAACTTCAACACTTACGCTAACTTAGCGTTTGGAGTGCAAAAAGACAAACAATTCACTCCAATAGAACGCAATAATTGCGTTGTAAATTTACCGATAGCTATATTTGGCGAGGCACTGTTGACACAGTATACTTTTTTTTCTTTCCTTTTCCAATTTTGTTTCATTTCTTTTCATTTTATTGTTTGGAATTCTTTTTCTAATTTTAATATTTAATTCTCTTCTTGACTTCAAACTTCACCATTTTATACTTATACATTATTTGTAATTCATATTTACAATTTATATTTTATTCCACATGTCTCATTATTGACTATTTTATTATTGTGCAAAGATATTATAATATTTTATTTTAAAATATTACTTATTCAATTTAAATGATTTATCACTCGAACTCTATATCTAA
>JAULKK010186437.1:0-12832 GCA_032355705.1 Rubia peregrina | reverse complement strand
TTACCTAATCAGGGAGATCCATGAGAGGATTTCTAAAAGTTATCAGGGGATTTGATCAGTTGCAAAAAATCTTATCTGAGCTGGGTATTACTGGCCCACGATGTTCGATGTTGCAAACAAATATATCCAGTCTTTCCACCAATGTCAGAGGCATTTTCCGATTACCCATGTCCCTCACGATGAGATGATGAACATACACAACTCTTGGCTATTCCACAAGTGGGGAATTGACCTTGTGGGGCCTTTCCTAGAGGCCCCGGGAAGGTTCAGGTATCTCATTGTGGTAATTTATTATTTCACTAAATGGGTTGAAGGTGAGTTGTGATTAACATGAAGGGAAAATCTATCATCACGTTCTGTTGGAAAGATATCTTCTGTCGCTTTGGAATTTTGAAGACTGTCATAACTAATAATGGGACACAATTTACTCATGACCCATCTAAAAGTTGGTGTGAGGAGTTCAAAATTCAGTAGAAGGTGACAACAGTATCCATCCACAAGAAAACAGGCAAGTTGAAGTTACCAATCACACTATTATCAATAGTCTTAGGGCACTGCTCAAAGAATCAGATGGAAACTAGATCAATGAGCTACCAAGTGTGTTGTGAGCTTATCAAACAATGGAGTCCTATTCTACTGGTGAAACACCCTATAGCTTGGTCTATGGCTCAGAAGTTGAGATCCCAGCAGAAATTGGTGTACCCAGCCTAAGGATGATGATGGGGAGTTTAATGAAGACAACCGTCATTTGGACCTTGAACAAGTGGAAGAAAAGAGAGAGTTGGCATCCTTTCATAAAGATAAGTTGAAAAAATGGCCAAACACTACTAAGATCGAAGGGTGCGAAAAGTCCAGTTTGTGCCAGGAGACCTTGTTATGAGAAAGAATTAGAAGGGCTGACAAGAACTTGATGGGAAGTTAGCTACAAACTAGAAGGGGCCATACAAAGCCCTCGAAACCTAACCAGGAGGAAGTTATGTGCTTGAAACAATAAGATGAGATCGAATCCCTCGGAGGTGGAACATTTTCAATCTTCGCGAATATCACTGGTTCTGAATGTGTTGCATTCTTGTATCTTGTTTTTTGTTAAAATTCTAGCCAGGGAATAGTTTACCAAACCCAAAAATAGCTTTAGGTGATGACTGGTTTTCTTCGATGGGGGGTAGTACTTAGTGTAAATCGAAGACCACCCATGAGATCAGATCATTTTGTGGATTTGTACGCCGTGCGCTACATCCACCTATGCTTAACTTTGTATGCCATGTGCTGGGACTAGTTGATATAATAAAGACTCGTGCGCTATGCTGCAATTGGTTAATCTATGTTTTGCATTTAAGTGCTTATACTTATTGTTACTTTAATGACGAAGTACACTTATTATTACATAAAAATGAAGAGGTACGTACTTACATCAGAAACGACGAAGTATAAAGCACTTTATAAATCACTTCGATAACTATCCACCGAGATTAAAATTTTACAATATTACAATAGGTTTTAAAATACAAAGTACAACATGATGTTACACAATAAGTACACCTTATCAGACCACTGTATATTTACAACTTTAATACCAGTGGCCCTTTTCGAGGAGGCGATGAGATTCGCCTTCGGAGCAATTAGAAATTTGAGTTGCACGACCTCTACGTGGAGCTTGAGCATTTTTGCCATGATCATTAACCTTGATAGGGGAAGAAGCTTTTCTACTATGACTACAAACTTCTTGACAAGTCACTGGAATAGTGCTTACATTGCCACTAGGCTTCTTTGTCTCTGTTGGCTTAAAAGAAGACTTTTTCGAACGTTTCTTCCTTGAAGGAACTACTTGTTGGGCGTTGCTGAGTACAGCCCACCTCTTCCATGATAGAATGACACACTACGCAATGAGGAGGCTCTATCTTGGAATTTCTCCATTATGGCTTTAGCAGTGTCACATAAAAACTTAGGAATATCATTGATAATACCCATATTAAGAATTCCATGGGACAAACCAAAGCTCGAAGGCTATCAGAAAAGGCTTCAACAGTGGAAGCTTGCTTTAGAACTTCATCTTGAAGTCGAGAGTTTTGGGTTACGAGCTTCCCACATACTCGAACATTGTCGCAAATGGTTCTCTGCAACCTCGATATTTCTTTTTTTGAGCACCAGTTTTGTTCTACCATTTCACCAACTTGAGCTTCAAATTTTTTAGCTCCCTTTGGTAATAATCAATATATTTCCTCAAAGATAACGTACGATAAAGACTGGCATCAGTAAGACAGTGGTATAAAATGGGATACTCACACATTATCTCATGTAAACTTATTAATGTTGTATCTCGCAAGGGTTACATTCCTCTTCTATAATATCGAGGGAAATAGCCAGAACTGAGGCTTGAGTTTTAGGTAGCTCTTTTAAAAGGTTTTGAATTGAAGGATAATTGTTATTACGCCAAGTAGCTAGCTCTTCATTAGCCGAGGATAGCTCGTGATTGAGCCGGGTTAACTTGGTGTAGGCTTTGGCTAGCTTAGACTTTACCTTAGCCAAATCCTAAAGAGATCTCTCTTGCTCCACTCTTAAAATTGAACACAGTGATAAGGAACAAAAAGGAAACAAATAGTCATTAACAATGAATATGGAAAAAGTAGTGAAGTTCATTAAAAGTTATCCTCGAAAGAAGAAATACATAATCAAGAAGGAAGGAATTCCTACATCATCGGATCCTATACTATGGTTGACATTTCCTTCTTCGTTAGGAACGGTCTTCGGAGTTTCCCACTTATCCACACCCTTCTTCGAGGTCTCTGCACCATTCTTCAAAGGCTCTAACTTAAGAATATCCTTCTAAGAAGTTGTGACAATGGCTCTAAGGTCAATATTTTGAAGCTCTCTTGCAGCGAAAAAATTCTACTCATCCTTGATAAAGTCAAGAAGTTGAAGTTTCTTTCCATTTCTCGACCAGTTACTTCTCAGCATTCTTGTCGCTAGTTGTTTCTTTCCATTTCTCGACCAGTTACTTCTCAGCATTCTTGTCGATATGTTTCTTCGACAGTTATGATTGGTCTTCAGGCAATGAAGGACTGGCATACAATGGCGGATTTACAGTGTGGGCACTGGGGGCACGTGCCCCACTGGCGACCAAATAAGACCTGCTTGTATTTTGAATAATTAGTCTACATGTCTTGTGAATTAGTCTACGTGGCCTTTGAGTTAATACTATTTTCGTGTCTTGTGAATTAGTCTACGTGGCCTTTGAGTTAATACTATTTTCGTGTCTTGTGAATTAGTCTATGTGGCCTTTGAGTTAATACTATTTTGCAATATACATACGGTCTGAACTCTGGAGAATACATACTCACATTTCATAAACTTAGTTTCTTTTATATTGTATATGAGTAGATACAATATTCCAACAGAGGTTTAAAATCTTTAAATTTTAATATATTAAATTTCTTTTAAAGTTTAACACATACTTTACAAACTTATAAGTATCAAATTAATTTTTACGGTCTCCATTAAACATGTATGACTGCTAATACTTTTAACTATTCATAATAATTGTGCATAAAAAATTGATATTTAGAAATTACATATTATTACGAAACTAAAATTACAATTTTATAGATACTTATATATTTATTTCAATTTATGGTCAACATTTGATAATTTTGATTTAAAAAAAGATTTTGTGCAGCTATGAACGAGACAAGAAAAATGTTAACGCTTGTAGCTTATTTTTTATTTAGACTTATGGTGCCCCCAGTGAAAAAAATTCTAAATCCGCCACTGAGTCCAACCCGATGCTTGCGTTGAGCATGAGAGTTGTGAGTCTGGGGTGTTACATCAACCATATAAATAACGAAACCGGAGAACATTGGAGCACTTAGAGGATCTCCAATGTAAGAGTTGGTTCGATAAGAGTCAATCGACACATCATATTAATAGATTCTCAACCCATAAAAATATCTCTAATGCAAGGGTCTAGTGAAAATATCATTCTGATGGGACGCATTTTTCTTTAGAGGGGGAGTAGACCATCTATTTGGAGAACCTCATATTGAGGTTCTAACTTATCTACCTAAGAAGAAGTAATAAGGAATTATAGATATGAATGGAGCCAATTAAAATAATTAATTGACACATCATACTGAACATTATAATTGTGACATAGCATTGGAAAGAATTTTTTTAAACGATAGTCAATCAATTTACTTTGTTTACATCATATTAAATTTCCAATTAAAACATGTCAAAGCAAGAGATCCTGAAACTGTTTATTGGGTTGGATATGCTTTTAGCTTTAAAAAAACTCCTGGAGAAAAATGCTTATCCCAATTCCACTGAATGAAAAGACAACTATATCCCTTATCCCAATTTTCGTTTCATCTCCCACCAACCCTAAATCTCACACAAGTAATGAGCTATTTTTCTTGTTATCTCGCAAATAGGGCATTTCACATATTGTAAATTATTTGGTATGGCGGGATACACAAGAATACCACATCCCCAAGTAATATTTTTAGTTTAAATTTTAAAGGCCAAAAATCATGGATAATTAGTTAGTGTATATCCTATTTTTAAACTACATGTAACTATTAGTAATTACGGGATACAAAGTGTATCATATCCCTAAATATGACATACATATTGTTCACATATCTATATATACATGTATATATATATATGTATTTAATTAGCAGGTATTTCAGTCTTTCCACATAAAATTGGTGGACCATTATTAACCAAAACTTTAGGTAAAATGAGGATTGTATATGCACTAAATTAAAACTGAGCATTATATTTGCACTTATAAAAAAAAGTCCATCTCTTGAAAGACGATATTTCCATAAGTTATGGAAATATCAAGGTTTAAACTGCAAATTAGAAGAAATCAAGATAATTTTTTTAGATTGCCTTAATCCGGTCATGAACTTATAACTATTGCATGTTGCATAGTAAAATTTAATATTGAAATTAAAATATTTTACCTTTCTATAATTTTAATTCAACCTCGTTTTCCCATATGTGTATAGGAAGATGATTTTTTAAGACTTTTCTTACAAAGAGTTGAAAATCATATGAGTATTTTTTTTATACTCCTATTTGACTTCAAAGCTTTCGGATAAAAGTGTCAATAACTTCTGGGATTATTTTTTTTTTTGCAAAACACCATATAATAAGGATGATTTGATATCGGTATCAACCGAGCTTATTTGTGTAATTTTAGACTTCCTTACTTTGACAAAACGACACCGTTTGGCCTTCTAAATCTGTCTTTTGTCACAATCAATATCCCCCCGGCTTCTGTTATCAAGCTCACTCTGAAGATCTTCGCCGTCGTGAAGTTCCACCACGACCTTTTGAAGGTGCCTGTTTCTGCGCCGTTCCATCATGAGATTGACGGTCATTGTCTATATTCTGGCGCAGATAGCAGCTCTCAATTTGGGGAATCATGTGCTTAAGACATCAATTTGGGGAATCCAACTTGCATCTTTTGTTACCCTTCTGCGAATCATTCGTGCGCTACATTTTTGTTTTTTCTGGTGCTGATTCAGTTATGTATATTCATGCCTCTCTTTTTTTGAAAAAATATTCGCGCCTTTTACTTTTGTTAAGATTGCATTCATTTTCTTCTTCAGGTATAAAGTTGGTACTTTCCTTTCTGCTTAAGTATTGGTTCATGTTTTCAGTTGCGAATTTTATCATCTAATTGTTGGCCTGGTGTTATCATCAAATTTGATTTCCGGCTACAAGCTAGATGGCAAGGATCAAACCGCACGCTCTTCTACAACAAAGCAAAAAGAAAAGGGTCCGTGCCAAGTTAGTATACCTACTGTTATGCTCTATGCTGGTTGTCCTTGTCATTTGTCATGGGATTCTTTCTCGCTACCATCTATAAACATTAGTCTAAGAGGTGCTGACTTTTCTGTTAATCTGTATATCTCCATATATGTTTCTCTTTCTATATATGTCTACTCCTTAGCACCAAGGGGTGCCTGAACTGACTTCATTTTTGTTTCTTTTAATAGGGTCGTGATTTGATCAAATGGGACAAAACAAGAGTTGGATCAAATGGGGAAGTATGTGGTAAATTCATTTATATTGCTTAAGATAGCACACAAACACTACAAGTCTAGAATCTGAGTAAATCTAATATAGCACACAACCATAATTTGAAAGTATTTCAAATAAGCCTAAAAGGACTACACTTGGCCACAATGTGTTGTCATGGTGTGTTTATCTTTAAAGAGAACTTGCTTAAATCTGAGGAGGAAAAGACACTCTTTGTAAGCTGGAATTTCCTACTTTTCTCAATTATTTATAAATATAATGGATACTTCTTGGAAAATCTTGCAAGATCTGAGAGTGTAATTGTTAATATTTACTAAAAATTTTTTTGCTCAGAGAATCTGATACTGGGAAGAGTGCCATGGAGGTTATGCAGTACTGGCTGACCTCAAAAAAGTATGAATGGTCAAAGTCAGCTGAACTAAATTCAGCATTTAGAACTCCACTGCTGCGACTTTGTGCCATGTATGGTTTGTTATAGTAAATTTTCTTGCTAGACTTTTTATAGAGGGTTATACAGAATACTCTGTATACATATCTGGGCCATCCCTTTGTTTTGGGTGACTATTGATAGTAAATGGCCTTGTAGTTATCCAGGATTTAAATCAACCATAGTATTATCTTCTTCAACGTTTGTAGTCAGTTTCTTACTTGGAGTAACTAACTGTTTGACCTGAAAATAGAATAATTTATCGATTGAACGACATTTGTCTTGAAATAATGACTCCAGGTATCTTCTGCAGGAGAAGAAGAGGGGGAAACCTCTAGATTCTGTGGTAAATTTCCACATACAGAATGGAGCGGTAAGTTAGAAATTCATCCTCGGGAGTTTCAATTATAAGTTGTTATATCTAAATGTTTGCATTGATAGAAATAATGGCTTGAAATATATAGCTGTTTCACTTATGCATAAGTTGTTTGTGAGCCTTTCTTGATGATAATTTTGGAATGTATGTGCAGATGATTGGCGGACTAAATTGGATGGCCAATCAATGTGCAGATGATTGGCGATCTTATCCAAAGTGCAGGGAGCATGGTCAACTACGTCTACATGTAAACCCTTTTGTGTGGAGCCATTTTTGAAGAATATAAGCGGTACTATTATGCTGTATTCGGTTTTTTTTTACCAGTTTGCTGAATTGGCATTGCTATCTTGGTTATCTTATTTTTGAAAACAATGATAATTCCTGATTAGTTCTGCCAGAACCCAAAAGGATGAACATCTTTCTGCCATACATTACCTACAAAAATGACAGGATTTGAAACACTTTGTGCTGTTTTTGAAAAAAAATTTAAATGCTAATTTTGCACTCCAAATTGCTTTGCAAATTTCAGTTAGCTGTTTTTATGTCCCAATTAGCATGAAACATAATTGTTGAATGCATGATGGAGAACATAGAAGAAAATTCTCACTCATATTACAACAAGGGGAAAATCCATGCTTCCTCTGATGTTTCTTGTGTCCCTTTAGCATATTTTACAATCAAAGGATAATGTTGTTTATATCATTTT
This sequence comes from Rubia peregrina, assembly GCA_032355705.1. Taxonomy (NCBI): domain Eukaryota; kingdom Viridiplantae; phylum Streptophyta; class Magnoliopsida; order Gentianales; family Rubiaceae; genus Rubia; species Rubia peregrina. The sequence goes on along the minus strand of JAULKK010186437.1, from coordinate 5,272 downwards.
CAATTAGAGATTGTCCAAAATGGTACCCACTTTTAAACGAAATTCACAGTTTAGTACCCAAATTTTAAAATTGTCCTATAAAGGTATCCGCTTTTTCATTTATATCTCAAAGGGTACCTTTTAGCAAAAATTGGGTACCAATTTGGATCAAAATCGTGCCATAATGGTACCCACTTTTAGCTAAAAGGTACCTTTTCGGGACATTTATGAAAATGTGAGTACCTTTTAAGTACAATTCTAAAAATAGGGTACCAAACTGTGAATTTTACTTAAAGTGGGTACTAATTTGAACATTTTCTCTATTTTCAATTGTAATTAGATAGATAGTGGTGCGTGTATGAACCTTAGACAAATGACTATCTTAATTATCCATGTTCATAATTTATTATTTTCTTTTCAAAGATACTGATGCCACTTTTCTTCATGAAATGTACTTACGGGAAGAAATGTAAACGAGGCAACAAAAGCATGGAAACGATCTGTTTTGGATAAGATGAGCTTCATATTCCCCTTATAATTTCATTTTTAATGGCTTGGTGTTGTTCTAATTTTCCAGGGATCTCTTGCTTGGATATGATTACTGGCCTCTAATGCGCCTCACTTGGATCAGACTGCTGCTCATCTAATGATGTTTGGAATAAATTTTTTGCTCCAATTTGAGTTCTGCTATCATGCTGCTGATCTTATAAGTAAATTGATATTTTGTCCTTGAGTAAAAGATTTCTTAAAGGCTTGATTGAGTACCCTATTTAGGTGAATCATAACTATCATCTAGATAATGCTTTAGTTATGTAGTTTTTATAGTTCCTTACTCTTCCATTATATTTCTTAGCTGAAGGCTCCTCTTCACTCTGACCACATCTGTAGTGTGAGGAGGGGCAAAACAAGAGCTTTGCCCTTATTCTGTGAACACGTTTGTATTTTTATTGCAGTTTTTATATATCCATGCTTTTTTTATGTGTGTTGATTTTTAGGTGGTGTCAATGTGCATGATTCTACTGTCCTTCAGTTAGGACCAGGTGGTTTGCTCGTGTCTATTACTGCTGAAACTATTGACTTATACTTTTCCCTGCTGTTGTTGCAGTATTTGCAGATGCCAGTTGTGTCTTTGGCCCTGGAGCATCAGTTACACCACGAGCTGAAGTATGTAATACAGGTGTGATTTAATGGCTAATGGGTTCACAAAGGTTATTGTTAGGTTTAGTGAAAGGTTGGCTTGATTTTATACATGGGTATATGTGTTTTGTTGATCGTTGTGATTAATATTTCATGGATTATATGGATTGACGTATACAGATGGGTGTCTCATAATGATAATTTCTGAAAAATTTTGGGTGGTTGAATATTTCTTCTTACGATAATTTCAACTTATAATGTCAAGACGGTTCCATGAGTTCTAATGATAGCAACTACAACAAACAAAAACCAATTTCACTTTTCATTTTTCGGGGTTAGGCTGCATTTTTATTTTTCTTCCATTATTGGCTTTTTTTGCTGCTTTCTCAATATGGTTTTATGTATGAGTATCAGTATGTGATCTGAAATATTTATGGAAAACATTACCTGAAATCCAAGTATCGGGGGTCATGACATGAGACCCACACAAGTAGAAATCACCCTGACTCTTTCATTTCATTTCATTTTATTTTTTATTTATGGTTAATTAAAATAATCTATTCACAGAATAATATGTGAATGTTCCTTGATAATTAAAAAGGCATAAATTAATCAGTTGATCATATATCAACTAGGATGATTGTTCTGTTAATTCCATATCCTATTGGTAGCTTTGTCATGAAATTTTCTCATTTTGTCTATCCAGTACTCATAAAATTTCATTCCATTAGAGAACCGGGTACTAAATCTACCAAAGTGAAGTAAAATATTTCATTTGCTTTGTAAGCTAGCAGTGACATAAAAAACTATCAAACAGTTGCTTTATAAACTAGACTTGCTTTGTAAGCTATCAGTAGGCTATCAGTAAAATAAGTTATGTAACTTATGTTACTGGAGATTTATGTAAGCTATCAGTAAAACATGCGAAGACACTAACCAACCTTAATTCCCCACTTGAGTTATCTTAGCCCCAGGCCATGTTATTCAATAAGATTGGAAAAAGGGAAAAGTCATTTTACTCGACATATTCTTCTTGTAGTTGACTGTAAGTTGCAGGAGACACTCAACGAAGCTGTTGAGTTAATTCCAGAACTTTGGAAACTTGTTGAATCTCCTAGCTAGGCAATTTTGTCATATTGAAGGTCGCGTCTTTACCACTGGAATCTTGTTAAACCATCAATTCTTTACCACTAAAATCTTGTTGAACCATAAAAAACTAGGATTCATAGAGAGTATGTCATATTTCTTCTAGATTGAGGAGGCGAAGTAAGTCCTCCTTATTTGCAATCCCAAATTGACAGTTCTTTTGTCCCTACACCAATATCGAAGAAGCTATTCTCATATTGATGATTTTGTTTAGAAAATTCGATCTTAAGTAAGTGGAATAGGATTGATCAACTCTGGATTACCTTTCATATGAATTCTATAGATCAGAGAGTTTGAGGTTGTCAGCCAATCAAATGGAAGAATTTCTTCTGGGGACTTCAAATAAGAAGAATCGATATTAGAAACTGACCCTTTGTTATTATGGAGAAGGTGATGACTTGGATGCTATGAATTTGTTGAGAATGTTGTTAAATTAAGTAATGGATCAAAATTGTGTCTGAACTTTACTGTTAGCCTAAAAAATCTGTGGCAAGACCTCTTCATTTGCAGAAGATGGGATTGTCTTTGTTCAATATGCCATTGATAGTTTTTAAAGAAAACATGTTCAGTTGAATAGTATTGGAAAATTTTATGTTAAGTGTTTTGACTTCAACAAGTTCTAGATTAACATCGTTAAATTTAAAGAGGGTGCAAAGACAGACTAAATCACTTTGATCGTTAGAGACTGATGCTGATAAAATCACTCGAATGAATGATCCCGTAAATGTTTACCATCTTTATGTTAATGCCGGAAAAAATTTCCTTTTCTCGTTGCACAACTTGTAAGGCTCGGTGTTCACTTTGACTTGAAGTTTCTACCCTTTTTAGTGATTGTACAATGTCTTTTGCTTCATGATCTTTACTCGTAAATAGAAAGAGTAGTGTTTCTAAACTTGTTTAAAAGAAAATGCAAATATGTAAGCGTAAAGATAGATAGCGATAAAAGAGTTGTAAATTACTTTAAAATGATAATTGTTCAAATTTATGTTTATATATTCTTCAATTTAGAAAAACTATCTAATTGGGACACTTTTATGCTAATTGAGATGATTCAGCCTTCTTATATTACTGCACATGGCATAAATATATTTGGTTATTGGAGACTAAGTTTAGGAGGAAATGCCTCGATTAAATTCCTCATATATGTGTCTTGATTTGGTTTTTCATTATTATAATCAAAGAAAATGACAGTCTTGGCTGATTACTCTATGCACTTTGCATGGCTTATAATTTCTATAAATGCTATTTTTAATATTAATTCATAATACTCATTTGAGCTGCAGGAATAGAGTTGATGTGGCATGTGGTAATGATGTTCCCAGGTATAACTTCTTACAAATATATTTTTTTAAAATATAACCACCCTTAGGTGAGGGGTATTTATTAGGTCCCCAACCTTCCGTAAGATCAAAATATATAATGAGTTTGTAGCCAGAAGATGGCCAAGGCAACAGAGTTGCCTTCAAAAGAAAGTGGAAAGAAAACATAAGACCCAGCGTTTAAGCAATAACATCTATGTCGTAAATGTGATTAGGAGATGCGATTCCAAAGCAGGTAATCACCACCCCTCATGTTAATTACCCGCTTTGGCCAGGCATTCCCCGAAATCATAGATGTTCATCCAAAAGTAAATGAATTGCTTGAGTTGAGAGGTATGTGGGCATGAAGTTCTCGTGAGTAGAACCGCTAAAATTTGCACATCATCATCTGATGATTCATTGAAGTTGTAGCTTAGGCTGCCGGCAGAGCTTGATAAATTATCCCGAGAACTTGAGCTAAAGACTTGGGTCCATTTCCAGCATTCCAAATGCACCTGGACCTGCAGTAGAAGATTACAAATTAACTGAGTAGCATCACGGATATTAATCCACTTTAATGTCATGCACTCTATGTTTGTCTAGGTACAACAAGCCTCTACCTCTTTGGTCCATGTCCTTTATTGTTAAGATTCTCTCAATTTCTGAATTTTTATCCACCAAACTTGCTAGGTAGTCTGCCACTTTGTTTCCTTGTCAAAAAGTATGCTTGATTTCAATATTTTTTGAAAGCATTTGAAGTTCATGCACTAACTCAAACAAAATCCAGGGAGCTTTAAGAGGATTTTAATTGCTTCAATTGCCAAAAAGCAATCTGATTCCATATTGAAACTGTGTAGGCCTAAGGAACCAGCAAAAACAAGTCCCTTTTTTATAGCTAACATTTAAAGCAGAGGAAGCAAAATCTGATTTAATTAAAGTTGTTATCATATTACCTCTGTTGTTCCTTACAATGATTCATATTGCATATCCGTTAGATGAATTGCACCAGGAGGCATCCACATTGACCTTGTAGTTCACAATAGGCATCTCCCAACGAACACACCGGATTCTTGGTTTTTTTTAGTTCTTAAAGTTGGTGTAAAACCCAATTGAAACCATATTTTTATCTTCCTCTTTAGCCGTGTATACAGGTTTAGCACATAGAGTCTGAAATAGATCATTTCTAATCTGCTCAATTAAGGAACTCAGGTGAGGCTTCTTATTCTCATAGATTAGCTTATTCCTACTCTTCCATAAGTTCCAACAGATGAAAGCCGGGATCAAAGATAGAATTTGAGTATGCATATTAGACCATCCCTTTGAAGACCAGTAATAGGATAACCTATCAAAGATTGTATGAAAAGTTGGTGTTTTGAAAGCAACCAAATTTTCAAAATGTTTCCATATACTAGCAGCCAGCTCACAGGAGTTTTAAAAAATGAGACATAGAATCACAGTTATAGCACAATGGGCATTTTGAAGCCAAACTAATATTAGAGAAGCAAATTATGTCATCAAATGGCATTATAGAGTTGGCTAGTTTCCAGAGAAACAAAGAAACCTTCCATGGGAGTTTTTTTATGCCAAATATGCTTGAGTATCCTCAGTGACCTCCTAGAAGTTGAGACAATCTGAAAAGCATATTTAAAAGTGAAACCTCCATTGCTTGACAATTTCTAGATTAATCTTTCTATTTTCTCCATGTGTAATTC
>JAULKK010186330.1:0-16113 GCA_032355705.1 Rubia peregrina | reverse complement strand
TGCTTAGACTTGTAAATATCAAAACCTACCATATCCATGTCATCCTCTAAGGTTAGTGTTCCCAAATGAACATCAATATTAGTCCTTGATGTTTTAAGAAAATGTCTCCCCAATAAAAATGAGGGTGCACCATCATCGTGCGCTACATCAATGACATAGAAGTCCGCCAGACACACCGAGTTTCCCACTCGAACCATCACATCCTTGACTAGACCTCGAGGACTAGCTTGGGAGTGGTTGGCCATTTGGACGACTACCCTAGTTTATTTAAGTTTACCTATTTCTAGGTTCTCATAAATGCAAGAAGGAATGACATTAATCGAGGCTCCTAGATCAATCATAGAAATTTTCACTAATTTCCCAACTAAAGAAATAGGAATTGAAAACATGCAGAGGTCATCAAATTTATTAGGAAAATTCTATGATTTAGAGTAGCAAGTCCCCCTACTTTCAATTTTCCTAATTTCCTAAATGGCTTGTTCATCTTTTTAGTTCATGCAACTTTTAAGAATTTAGCATATGCAGGCACATGATCAATTCATTCCAAGAGTGGAATGCTAACCTCAACCTTCTTGAATATTTAATAAATATGCTCGTCATTGGTTGGCACCTTCAGTTTTCACTAAGGAAAGGTGGAGAAAGATTACCCCTCACCTCAGGTGTTGGAAGTTCCTTGATGGGTTCCTCCACAACCAGTTATTGCACTTCCAAGTTGGTTTTGTTGCTATCCATGACCAAGTAATCCTCTTGAAAGATCTCCTTCTCGGGCTCTCGCACCTCCTTCCCGCTTCTTAGCTTCAAAGCGCTCACATTCCTCGGATTAATCTTCGATTAGGAAGGAAGCTTGCCGGACTCTTTGGCTTCAAGGCAGCTTATTGAGGTGGAAAGTTACCCGACTTAAATTTTAAGATTCTTGATGCTTGAAAATGACCTAGTCCCGAGATCTTCAATCTCTCACCTCATGCGCTCCACAAAGACATCCTACTTCTTAGCCAATTGAGAGATTGCTTTAAGGATTTCCTCTTGATCTGACTTGTACAGTGAGGTGGTGTTGTTGGAAGGCCCTTCTCCCCTCAGATAGGTTCAGGTGGAGCTTGTCTTCCTCGGTTGTACCCTTGCATTTGGTTCTCCTCGTGCCAACGGAAGTTGGGGTGATCTGGGTACCTTGGGTTGAAGGTGTTTGCGTAGGGATCTTTCTTTCACCTCCTTGGTTCTCCCGGAACCCTTGTAGTTATCCCCCACAAAAATGTGGTCTATTTACACGATTGTTGAAATCCAACGCCTTAACTTCCTCCATATCCTCTACCACTTGCGAGAAAACATCTGTGTGATTATCAAGGCAGCAAATGCCGCACACTTTTTCTTGTTGAACTCTCATTTTCATGAACTCTATCACCATGGAGGCAAGAGCTTGGAATTGCTCCTCTAACTTAGGGGATTGAGACGTTTAATCTACTGGCTTCACCCTAGATCTTGTACCAAACTACCTTATTTCATTTGCCATCTCATCGAATAGTGCAATTTCTTCCCTTGGGTTCTTGTTGGCGATTGAACCATTGCAAAAGGTGTTCACCCTATACATGTCATCATATCATAACCCTTCAAATAAATAGTAGACTAGGTCTCCCTCCTTGACTGGATGATATGAACAGCTCGCCAATAACCTCTTGAACAATTCCAAATACTCGTAAAGGGGATTATTAGCTAACTGAGAGATATTGGAGAGTTTCTTCTTCAATCTCGCAGACTTTGAAACTGAGAATTATTTCTCGAGAAATATGAACTTCATATCTATGCAAGATGCGATGTAACCGGGCGGGAAATAGTACAACCAATCTTTAGCGGAACCCCAATGTGAGAAACAAGACCCTGTGAAATTGTAATCTTCCTCCGGAACATCCGTCAGATTCATGTTGGTTAACTAGGTGGAATTCCAAAAGATGCTTTTTCGAATCTTTACAGGCTATTCCATGGAATGTCGGCAAACACTGCATTATATCTCTCTTAAGTTCACACGTCACATAGGGTGGCAAGGGTGGGAAAATGATGCAAAGGGGTTGATTCTCCAAATTTGGAGCCATCAACTCCCACAAAATATGGTTATCCTCCGCCATTCCTTCTTTCTCTATAAATAGAGAAATTGGTTCTTGTGGAACTTTCGGTCTAGGTCTCCTCTTCCTTCATTACCTACTACCTGCCTATTCAGCTGGATAATGTAAAAATCCCATGTTTGTCGTACATGTGTGTACCATAAACTGGGAATAAAACAGTAGTGAACTAAAAATAACACTAGAAAAAAGGCTTAGAAGTAACCAGATACTAGCAAGAAAGCTCAACAGTAAAACCAACAAAAATAAAAACAACAAAAATAAAAACAACACTAACTATTCAACTAACACGCTATGCAAGTTAACTACTAGACCTTTAAACTTACATCCTCGGCATCAACATCAAAATTTGATCTTCCCCCTCCCAAAGTCGCTAATTCAATCAACGGACCACGAGAGATACGCCAACTAAAAACCGAGAGGAGGCTCGAGTATTAAGGGTCAAAGATATGAATTTGTAGTGTTACTCCCGTTCCTAATACTACCCTACGAATAATGGTAGATACTGGAAAGTACCGGGGTCGTCTAAAGAGATGTTAGGAATCTAATAATTAACTATACAAAACCGTGATCGGGTCTTCAATCCAACCACGTGTTAGGAACAATCAGTGTTGGTAAGACAATCATTTGGGGGATTTTATAACTAACTAGTAGCATGAAAATGATCAAAAGAATAAACTATATAAACTAGCACTCGATGAATATTTTTATAACATGATTAATGTCATTTCGATCATTGATTTCATCACATACAATTTTAAGCCTATTCTAGTGTTTATGACACATGGTGTGGTCGATGGTCAACACTTCCTGATGTGCACCATTATGCATGCGTTAGCTAATGTATTTGACGCATTTATTTTCATATTTTGTTTGGTTGATTTCTAATTTTAGTTAGGTTTGCACGACAAAGGGTTTCGATGATCATTATTGGTTTTCTTGTCTAAATCCCAAGTTTTTAGACTTAATTCAAGATAAAAGACACTTTGTATTCACGGGCACCTAGATCTTCCTTTTCGATCTTATTAGTATGTTGCTCATGAGTACTTTTTATCATTTTTTTGTAGAAGGCCATTCACGAGAGCGGTAGTAGATATTTGAAGGTCATTCGCAAGGATGGTAGTAGATTGAAGGCCGTAGACTCCAAAGCATAAAAGTGGATGGAATTGGGACCAAGAAAGGAAAATTTAAAGTTCAAGAAGGCCAAAGCAGAATTGGAAGGATCATTGTCCGAGGTTGCACGGATTTTTGGGAATGATAAAAGGAGAATTATCCCTTGAAAGCGGCACCATTGGGTTTTTCTTCTTGAGCGCTATAAATCAAGTACAAGAACACCAAAATTAGACCAACAGTTCACCCGTAATGAAGCAAACAAGTTAGACAACTGGACCAGCATCGGCCAGCACGAACTGCACTATGCCGACACGAGGGCTTCACCTAGCATGACCTATTCCATGCCACACGGCTTGTGTCATAAGCCCTTGGCACAGACCATTCCACCCATAATTATCCATGCCAAGTTCTAGTACGGGTCATGCCAAATTGTGCTGGCCACGTGCCTTTGTTTTTTTCACTCTAAAATTTGGCTAAGTATGGGCACGGAACGTCCTATTTAACATGACCCGCTCCATTTCAAATCACCAATGCAAGGACTTGCCAATGAAGTGTAAATAATAACATATCCCACACCGAGATACTGAGTAAAATGAGTTTCCAGCCGACTGGATGCTCCAACAACGTGAGACTTGGACCAGAAGGAGCGAAAATGGAGGGCCGGTTGATGGACCACGCCAGTTGACAAGGACCATGCAAATATAAGGGGGTACAACCCATTCCAAGGTCGATGGGCCACGCCCGCATAAGGCCACGCATGTTCCAGGGCCAAAGTGTCGAGTCAACACAGAGCCCTCTCTGCCGGCACGGGCTGTGCCAGGAACAACCCCCCGCGCCAGTTGCGACTGCTAGGGTTTTTTAAAACCATTTTAGGGCCTAGTTTTTTGGCCCAATTCCCTACTACTATATACATGGACCTATATCTACTAGGTTTTAAGTTTATGCTCTTTTTTAGATCTCAAGAGTAGGCTAGAGAGAGAAAATACTCTTCATTCTCTTTAGGTTCTTTTCTTTTCATCTTTTTAGTTTTATTTTGCCCGAAAGTGTTGAATCCAATGAAGTACTTAGGTTCAATGATTGTAGGGATCTTACTTGGGGAACATATTTGTATTCATTAATTAGTCTTCATTTTATGAGATTTCTATATCTACCAATTTCTATGTGTTTTGTGATTATTATGTTGGCTTGCTCTTATAATTCTTGTGAATTGAATGATTGTCACACTTTGTTAGCACACACCTAAGTCTACTTTTATGTTGTTGCATAATTGCTACACCCCGGGGAAGGAAACCTAGATGAGGTTGGGGTGGCGATAGTCCGGAACCTTATGGGTGTGTGCACGAAGATTGTCATTGTTAATCGTCACGATCGACCATGCTCTAGTTAGCCGACTATGCAGTTCGAAGGGTTACAGGTAGAGATAGAATAAGTATCAAACTAGGATTATCTTATTGATCCTAGAGCCATTGATAAGATGCCTACTTCCTTTGCCATTGTAGGCCTACCGGTAGTGCATTCATAATGTTCTGCCCAGGACTTAATTGCACGGGGGAGAGTAAGACCAACACAATGAACCATTTCCATTTTTGCACTCTCCTAGTTGTATAGGTTTGACTGATGGAAGATTTAATATGTGCATGTCTATGTGACAAATAGAGGGAATTTTTTACCATTGTCCACTCTACGAGTCACGAACACAAGAATTGAGTTTAGCTCTTGTATTTGATAAAATTGATGATCGAAATGACATTAATCATGTTATGCAAATATTCCCTGAGTGTTAGTTATATTGTTCATTCTTGTGATCATTTACATGCTAGAAGTTGTCAGTATAAATCTCGCCAAATGACTGTTTTCACGACACTATTTATTCCTATTACCTAGTCAGATTGTCGAACCTATCATGGTTGTGTTTAGTTAATTATTAGATTCCTAACATCTCTTTGGGAGACCCTGGTACTTTTCACTCTCTACCATTCTTGGTAGTGTAGTAGTAGGAACGGGAGTAACAAAACAAATATCTATCTTTGACCCTTAGTACTTCAGCCACATCTAGGTTATTATTGGATCTCCCGAGGTTAATTAATTAGCAACCCTTCAAGTGGGCCGTACCCATTCGTGCTGTCGTGGTGTGAGTCAACTGACGTGGGCCATCGACCGGCACTCCATTTTTGCTCCTTCTAATTCGTATCCCACGTCCTTTGGTATGCCCTATTGGTAGAAACCTAGATTTTCTCAGTATCTTGATGCGGTATATATTGTTCTTCTCATCCCGTCGGATGGTGTTGGCATTGGTGAATTAAAATGCCCTGGACCGTGTGAAGAAGGAAGTTCCATGCCTATACTTTGCCAAATTTTGTAGTGAAAAGAAGATAATGATACACTGCCGATATAATATTTGTATGTGTTTTGTGATTATCATTTTGGATTATTCTTATAATTTTTATGAATTGTATGATTGTTTGTTAGCACACACCTAAGTCTACTTTTATGTTGTTGCACAATTGCTACCTTACATGGAAGGAAACCTAGATGTGGTTGGGGTGACGATAGTCCTGAACCCTGTGGGTGTGACCACGAAGATTCCATTGTTAATCATCATGATCGACCATGCTCTAGTTAGCCGACTATGCGGTTCGAAGGGTTGCGGGTAGATATAGACTAAGTATCAAACTAGGATTATCTTGTTGATCCTAGAGCCATCGATAAGATGCCTACTTTCTTTTCATTACTTGTGTTTTGCCCAAGACTTAATCGAACGGGGGAGAATCAGACCTACACAATGAGCCATTGCCATTGTTTCAATCTCTTAGTTGCGGAGACGAGGCAGATGGAAGATTTAATTTGCGTACATGATTTGGGGAAGTTTTGACCATTGTTCTCATTACGTGTTACAAACACTAGATATGGTTTAGTTCTTATATTTTATAAAGTTAATGACCGAACTGACATTAATCATGTTACACAAATATTCCCCGAGTATTAGTTTATATTCTTAATTCTTGTGATCATTTGCATGATAGTAGTTGTTAGTAAAAATATCCCCCAGTGACTTTTTTTTACAAAACTGTATATTCCAAAAATGTGTCGGATTAACAACATGATTACGGTTGTGTTTAATTAATTATTAGAATCGTAACATGTCTATAGACAACCACAGTACTTGCCACTATATATAATTCTTGGTAGTGTAGTAGTAGGAATGGGAGAAACATATTAATATCTATCTTTGATACCTAACAGTCATCCTCCCGTGTTTTCGACGATGCTCGAGAGGGGGCGGGTCAAAGTTTGGTGCCGTTTCCAGGGATGTTAGTTTACCTGTCTTGTACTTAACTTGCATAACGTATTAGTTGAGTATTTAGTGTTATTTAATTAAAAAAATTGTTTGTTTTTGTTGTCGAGCTTCCTTACTAGTTTTCGGTTACTTCTAACCCTTTTTGCTAGTGTTGTTTTTCGTTGGCCACTTTTTTATTCCTAGTTTATGTTACGCACCCATGCAGAGAACTTGGGTGTTTTACATTGTTCAATGGATTACACAGGTGGTAGGCGAAGAAGGAAGAGGAAATTTATGTCGGAAGATCCACAAGAACCACTTTCGGTAGTTATAGAGAAAGAAAAAATGGCGGGGGATAACCGCACTTTGAGGGAGTTGATGACTCCAAATTTGGAGAATCAATCTCTTTGCATCATTCTCCCACCCTTGCCACCCAATGTGACATGTAAACTCAAGAGCGACATGATCCATTGCTTGCCAACTTTCCATTGGATGGATGGAGAAGATCCGAACAAGCATATTTTGGAATTCCACCTAGCTTGTACCCGTATGAAGCCTGCTAGTGTCTCGGAGGAAGATTACAATATGAGGGCATTTCCTTTCTCACTTCGGGATTAAGCTAAAGGTTGGTTTTACTATTTCCCACCCGTTTGTGACCTCATCGATGGATATGAAGTGCATATTTCTTGAGAAATAATTCCCAGCTTCAAAGTCTGCGGAGTTGAAAAAGAAACTTTCCAACATCTCTCAGTTTGTTAATAAGTCCCTCTACAAGTATTGGGAAATGTTCAAGGGGTTGTTGGGTAGTTGTCCGTGTCATCCATTCAAGGATGGAGACTTGGTTGACCATTCCTTCGAAGGGTTGTGCGATAATGACACTTGTATGGTGAATGCCACTTGCAATGGTTCGATCCTCAACAAAAATCTAAGAGAGGAAATGACACTCTTTGAGGAGATGGCAAATGAAACAAAGTAATTTGGTATAAGGTCTAGGGTGAACCAGTGAAGGAACAACCTCAATAACCTAAGTTAGAGGAGTAAGCCCAAGATCTTGCCTCCATGATGAAAGAGTTCATGAAAATGGGAGTTCAACAAGAAAAAGTGTGTAGTATTTGCCGCCTTGATCATCACACGGATGTTTTCCTGCAAATGGTGGAAGATATGGAGGAAGTTAAGGCATTGGATTTTAAAAAATGGTGGAAATAGGCCACAGTTTTCTAGGGGACAACAAGGGTTTCGTGGGAACCAAGGAGATGAAAGGCAAGATCCCTACGCAAACACCTTCAACCTGAGGTACCGCGATCACCCCAACTTCTGTTGGTGAGAGGAAAACCAAATGCAAGGGTACAACCAAGGTGGGAAAGCTCCACCTCAACCTTACCCGAGGGGAAAGGGGCCTTCCAACAACAATGCCTCACTTTACAAGTTCGACCAGGAGGAAATATTTGAAACAATCTCTCATTTGAATAAGAAGCATAATGTCTTTACAGAGACCACACGGCGATAGATTGAAGATCTCGGGACTAGAGCATTCTGGATCATCAAGATTCTTGAGATTCAAGGTAAGCAACTTGCCACCTCGGTAAGCCAACTTGAAGCCAAAGAGTCTGGTAAGCTTCCTTCCCTATCGGAGGTCAATTCGAGGAATGTGAGCATTTTGAAGTTAATTAGAGGTAGGGAAGTGCGTGAGCCTGAGAAGGAAATCTCACAAGAGGACGACTTTTTCGTGGAAAACAACAAAACAATTTTGGAGGAGTAAGAATTGGTTGTGGAAGACCCATAAATGATCTTCCATTACCCGAAGTGAGGGTTAATCTACCACCGCCCTTCCCTAATGCACTTAGGGAAAGGGCCAAGGTAGCAACCAATGACGAGCATATATGAAAAATCTTCGAAAAGGTTGAGGTTAGTGTCCCAATCTTAGACTTGATTAATCATGTTCCCTCATAAACATTTTTTTTGAATTTTATGCACTAGAAGGAGGAATAAACCCCTTAGGAAAATAGGAAAAGTGAAAATAGGGGGAATTGCAGCTCTTAACTAGAGAAAATTGCCTACAAAATGTGATGGCCCCTGCATATTTTCAATTCCAATTTCTTTGGGTGGTAAATTGGTGAAAATTTTATGATTGATCTAGGAGAATCTATTGATGTCATACCATCTTAAATTTATGAGAACTTAGAAATAGGTGAAATTGAGGAAACTAGGGTAGTCGTCCAAATGACTGATCACTCCAAAGCTAGTCCTCGTGGACTAGTAAAAGATGTGATGGTCCGAGTTGGAAAATTGGTGTTTCCGGAGGACTTCTATCTTCTTGATGTTGCACACGATGGTGGTGCACACTCAATTTTATTGGGGAGACCCTTTCTGAAAACATCAAAGAATAAGATTGATGTTCCTTCGGGAACACTACCCTTAGAGAATGACATTGATATAGTGGATTTTGATATTTACAAGTCTAAGAATGATTCACCTAATCCCTCTGTTGTGTGTAAAGGCATAAATATGTGTGAAGAAAGTTCTCAAAAATGATGACTCTTGCATGATAGATAATGGAAATTGCCTTGATATGACTCTTGATGATAGTGATAAAGATAGAATAATTGATGAAATTTTTATGACTATGAGAGTTATAAAAGGGGTCATGCGTAGTACTTTACTCGTGATGATCATATCAATGAGACTATCACCTTGCCTGATGTTAGTGATGATTCTTCTTCCTTGGATTGTTTTTCTATGCTCACTAATGTACAAAGGTTTGTGGAAAGTAGCGAGGACGTAAAAAACCCTTAACCATATCCTAAACCCAAGGAAAGGGCTAAGGATTCGATATTGGGTATGAATGGATCTTCACTCTTCTTGGAAAACAAAGTGCTTAAAGGTAAGGATGACTCATAGTGGAGACCTATGCACAAGGATGTCATCATGGTGGAGTTGCCGATGGCGACTCCGGAGACCCAATGGTAGGTTCTTTCGACTGAAATGCATGAAAAAGGAATAAGTCGTGATGACGACAATAGAGATACGTGGTCATTATTTCTTTGTTATTGACATGTTTTTAGTAGATATATATTGCATGTTTTAGTGTGTGACAAGGAATTTTAAGATGAAACTCTTGTTGATTGATGAATTTGAGTTTGAGTAATGTTCTTCTTAAGTGAAAGCATATAGGGTTTGTTAGGTAACAAAGTTTCTTTGAGAAAAAAAGGAGGAAAAAGGGAAAATGACACTATTCAAAGAGGTAACCTCATGCCAAATTCTTTTAGCACAAGGGTGCCTCGTGATGAGCTCTGACATGGCTCGTGCTGAGCTCTGGTACAGGTTGTTCTGGGTTGCTGGCACTAGGGGTGCTTTGGGTCAGGCTTCATGTGCTGTAATTTTTGGGACTAAAAATCAGATATTTGAAAATTAAAATTTTAAGCTAAAACATGAAATTTTTGGCTCATTAATCCAGCAAAACCTTTGCTTCCTTCAAGTGTTGGTGTAAATAGTACATCAACACCTCCCTTATGCATAAATAGTTTGGTTCTTTTGTCCCTTTCTTTCTCAAATTTCAAAAATGTCGTCCTTATCTCATATGTATCTCTTTTTGAATCACATTCTTTGCTAAAGATAATGATTCATAGTTACATCATCCATAGGATTCATTTAGCTCATCAATTTTTTTTCAAAAACACCAACTCTCTCTTTTCCTTGGTATCTCTAAAAAAATTGTGCCACTTTTCTAAAAAATTTAGCATTTTGCTTCTTCTTGTGTGGATTCTTCATCTTTTTACTTTAATTATGGGTAATCCTTTGAGCTCTATGTTTACTTAATATATTTATCATGATGATGATGTGATGATGAGTTTGTACTTTAAATTATATTGAAGTGTTTTTGGAGAAATGTTTTGGGTCATTTGAAAGATCTTGTGCTAAACTAAGTGTGGGGGTGAGTGTATTGTCCTTGTGCTTTGATGATATGATCTTAATTGTTATGATGATTTAAGAGGGATGAATCTTAGTTGTATGATCTTCTTGATGGGATGCTATGATTATTCATGGGTTGATTCTTAAGAAAGAATGGTTTTTTGATTGAATATCCTTTTTGTTGAGATTACATGATTTGAAATGTTGTGGCTATTTAGGAAGGAATGTTCTTTTTAAATGAACCTTAATGCATGCCTTTGGTTATCTTTTCATTACCACCCTTTTTGTCATTGTGAATAGGATTGCTCCAGAAAGGAAAATGTCTAAAAAAGGGAACAACTTCCCTGGGGGACATGGGGAAGAAACTGGCCAAGGTTGGGAGACGAGAGCCGGCGACTTCCATTCCTCCTAAGCTTGCGGTTTTCATTGACAAATTCATGGGTTTGACCAAAATTTTTGGTAGTCCGACTTGGACGTGAAGGTACCGAAGATGTCTGAAGCATACCATCTAGGAAATAAAGTTCGCTTACAAGGAGACTTTCGGAGCTCTATGCCTACTTGAGCCCATCAAACACTTGACTAGTAGGATAGGCCTATAGGGTTTCTTAGACAAGCAAACGAAGACCAATATTTGATGAACTCTGGAATTCTTGGCAACTTTGGATCAAATTAAGGACAGTGAGGAGAGGAGACTCATCTGATTCCACTCGGACGACACTGAGTACACTATATTGCAATGGGACATTTCCCAAGTGTTTTGTTGGAAGTATGGGAAGGAGATTCTAAGGACTTATCGACAAGGCCTTCAATTCTCATTTAGCAATTTTTGGAGAATCCTTTTGGGCATGGAGAGAAAACAATTTTTCAAGAGCATGATGATTGTCCATCCGGAATTACAATACGTTCAGTGATTATTGGCCATATGAGTGTTCTGTCACAGGGAGATCTCATAGTGTCCCGGTTCGGATGTCCAAGTCCTTCGGGGGATAACTCTGAAGTTAATTTTTTACCCCAACATGGTTGCAACTTTCGTGGACGAATACCTTGCAATGGGAATCAAGAAACGTGGAAACATTCCAATGGGAGTTATGGTTGGACTTCTAGCCTAACACTTGGGCCATCCGGTTCCCTCTTCCTTTGCGGTGGTGAATTTGGGTCGTTCTAGAACATGACACACGATAGACAGGTTGGAGAAAATGGGTATGGTGGCAACCACTACTTCATATGATAGCTTCGTATGGAAATATAGTGTCTCCTCAGTGTGAAATTTCATAATTCTCCCCCAGCCAGAGCCTACAGCTATCGACTAGGATACGGTGTTGGAGAACCTTTTCATAGCCCCTGATCCGAGGTTTGATAAGGATTTCTACAAAATTCTATCAAACCCGGATATATACGTTGAGGAGGATGACAACGAGACACCACTTTGGGTACCAGTTACCCATCCTTAGATATCCGCAGACATCTTCGAACAATTCTGCATATTCAGGGAACAAGTTAGAGCTTTGCCTGACTTATGCAAGACATTGGTCATGCAGTGGGTGGAATGAGCTTAAAGTTGTATGAATTTGGGAGTTGGCTAAGTTCTATGGAGGGTACCATGTATACTTGGGAGTCTATGTTGGAATCCATTGAGCGTGAGATGAATGAGGAGTTTGCCGTTGTAGATGAGAGATTGGATATCCAAGAAGAATCCATTGAACATATGATCAATATATTCCACATCTCAAAACTCAAAGGTTTCAGAGATGTAATTCCTATCAAAAGGTAAGAAATGTGTAAAGAGGAGAGAAGAATGAGGCACGAGACTTGGCACTTGAGGAGGGACTCTTCGGGGTCACAAGCTTCACTACTTTTCTCTTTCCAACTCATAGTTTTTATTGATTCATTGCATTGTGGATAATGCAAAGTTCAAGTGTGGGGGAGGGAGTAGTGAAATACTTAGGAGTTTTCATCTTGGGATTCCTTTGTGTTTTTCGTGTTTTTGTTGTTATCTTTGATTTTAGGAAAGTTTGGTAGAATCTTTGGTGGTGTGATCTTTTGGGTAATTTGTTGGTGAATGTTTTGTGATGAACCTCTTTGGTGGTGTAATTTTTTTTCCTTTTCACTATCTTCTTGTAGTATGAAGCCCAACTTTGGGGCATTTTGTGCTACAAAAAATTTGAAAAATAAGATACTTACCAAGCTAAGTTGGAAACCCTAAAGGGAAACTTAGATGAAAATGGGAAGAAAGCCAGGATAGGTCGAAAGGTCTAAGTAAAAATGAGAAGCTAAGCCTGGCCAGGTTGAAAAACCTAGGCAAAAATGAGAGGCCGTGTGGAAAAAGGTAAGATGCTGAGCTCAATATGTGTGAATGCTTGGATGAAAACCCACAAGGACTCCTAGGCAAAATGAGAGAAGTTGAGAAAAATGGAAACGAAGTTGAAAATCTTTTGACATTTTCCTTGTTTATAGCTAAGTTGAAAATCTCGAGTTATCCTTGGTTACAACCAAGTTCAGGATCTTGTGGATTATGCTTGGTGGTTTCTTCGGCAACAAATCTTGGATTGGTTTTGGCTGATTATTCTGGGGAATAAGATAGTTCAACACTTATCTTTTGTACTTACCTTTTTCTTCACAATATTTTGGGTGCTTAGGTTGCTTTAGTATCTTTAAGGAGTATGAGAGGTGTGAGATTCTTACTTCTTTGGGGGAACTAGGGTAGCTTGGGAATAAGTTCAATGTATTGGCTAACTTCTCTTTGCATGCTACCATTTGCTTAGATATTTTCTTGTTTGTGTTTACTCGAGAACGAGTAAAGGTTTAAGTGTGGGGGATTGATGTGAGCCTTTATACATGCGTTAGTCATGAATTTCACACATGTATTATCATCTTTTTTTGGTTGATTGCTAGAATCAGTTAGGTTTACACGACAAAGGGTTTACACGACCAATTTTGGTTTTCTTGTCTAAATCCCGACTTTCATAGACTTAGTTGAAGCTAATGGAAACTTTGAATTCAAGAGGACCCAGATATTCCTCTCTTTTTTTAATCTCATTAGTAGGTTGCTAGTGATTACATTTTATCATCTTTTTGTAGAAGGCCACGCGAGGGTGGCAGAAGATATTTTAAGGTCATTCGCAAGGATGGCAGAAGATATTGAAGGTCATTCGCAAGGATGGTAGTGGATTGAAGGCCAGGGACTCCAAACCATGGTATTAGATGTAATTGATCCCAAGAAATGTGGGTTCGAAGTTCAATAAGGCCAAGACCAAAAGACAAGAAGTGGAGAAATCGTAGTCTGAGAGTTGCACAGATTTTTGGGAAAGATCTGAGAAGAATAAACCCTTGAGAGTGGCACCATTGGATTCGTCTTCTTGGGTGCTATAAAATCAACTAAAAAACTCCCAAATTGGGTCAACGGTTCACCCGTAGTTGAGCCAACAAGTCAGTCAACCGGATCTGCCATGGCCAGCACAGACCAACACACAACGCATTAGGCCAACATGAGGGCCTCAACTAGCACGACACATATCACTCAACGCAACCCATTCCAGGGGACCAACACGATTCGTGCCAAACCCCAGCAGGGGCATGGCATCTCATGCCTATGTCCTCTTTTCACTCTAAAATTCAGCTAAATATGGATGAGGAATGTCCCGTTTCACACGGTTTGTTCCGTTTCAAGTCACTTATACCAAGACCAGTTGATCGGGTGTTACGAACGACATGTCATGTACTAAGATAATAAGAAAAATGAGGTTCCAGCTGACGGGAAGCGCCAAACAACGTGGGGTGCAAATCAAAAGAAGCAAAAATGAAGTGCCTGCACTAGCACGAGGCTGGAATGTGCTGGAACGAGGCCACGGTCCGTACCAAGGCCGACGCCATGCACCAGAAAGAGGGAATCTCGGCCAGCACGAACCGTGCATATTCCACCTCCCATATCAGTTGTGGATGCTAAGGATTTCGATCATTTTTTGCCTGTTTTTAGGCCCAATTCCCCATTACTATATATAGACCTATGTGTACTAGTGTTCAAGTTTATGCCCACTTTTTCATCTTGTAGAGTAGGTAAGAGAGAGAGAGAGAGAGAGAGAGAGAAACATTCTTCCGCCTCTCTAGCTTATTTTCCTTTCTTCTCTTTATTTTTCTTTCGCCCAAAAATGTTGAATCCAATGAAATACTTGGGTTCAATGCTTAGGGAGTAGGGATTTTGCTTGGGGATAATATTTGTATTCATGTTTTGATGTTTATTTTGTGAGATTTCATAGATGGACCTATTTCTATGTGCTTTTGATTATTATGTTGGTTTGTTCTTAATATTCTTGCGAATTACATTATTTTCACTCTTAGTTTGCACACACCAAAGTCTACTTTCATGTTGTTGCACTATTTCTACCTTGGGATGGCAATGGGGTGGGTCGGGTACGAATTCTGGTGCCTCCATACCTATACCTACCTAAAATTTTCATACTTATACCCACTTCATCACCCATGGCGGATATAATTAAATTCCACCCCGCCACATCGGGTATTATCTAAAATTCACCCCTGCCCCATCACCCACTTGGGTCTTCATACCCACTTCAAATCCATTTTACTCACCTCATTTATATCTCCAAAAACACCTAAATTTTACTTTTAAATTACTAATTTTAATATTAAAAGTTTAATAATATTTACATGAAAATCTTACAAGTAAAATATGTGCATTATGGATAAATAATAGTTTATTATATAATAAATTAATGTGCACATTGCGGGTAAAGTGGGGCGGGTATGAGCTAATATTCATGTCAAACCCGCTATCCATGGAGGGTATAAATTTTCATACTCATACACGTCCGCCCCCACGAAAACTACATCCATACCCACCCCCATTGAGGTGAATGCGGGACAGACCTCCACCAAAACCCAACCCACTGACATCCTTATGAACAATAATATTACCGTATAATTAATTGTTGAATTTATCGTAACATATAGTTTTTAAATATCAACATTTTATTTATCGTTATTACACGTAGACAACCATATTGACAATCAAACATGTTTCTCGAATAATATAATAATTATTTGTGCAAATGAAGATGGGACAGAGTACATCTATTTGGGATAATTGGGTATTGTGCTCTTCAAATCAAATAGTATATGCAAAATGATGTTGATATAGCAAAATATTACACTCTTAAAGTTACACTTATAAAATTAAGTTGGTGCGATCACCCAATTTGATCCAACTTTCTTCAACTTTGTTTTGATTGTAAATACTACTGCTTTCTCCGCCCTTTTATAGTGTCTTACGTCACTATTCATTAATAAGGTTGATGTTGTTTGTATTATGAGATACTGCTACATTAATCGTACCACATATTTTTAGAATATTAATTTTTATAATTTATTTTTAAACATAATTTAAGATATTAAAATCATAAAATCATCATTGAATAGTGACAAAAGATAAAGTAAAACACTAAAATAGGGACGGAGGGAGTAGAAAGACTTACTTGACTTTAACTAATTAACGGTCAACACTTACTTGACTTAGTATATATAACTATGATTAAAAAGGTTTGACTTTAATTACTTAACGGTTACCCTTACTTGACTTTCTATGTATAAATATTAATCAATCTTTCAAATAACTAAGTTAAATTTAACTAATCAACGGTCAACCCTTACTTGACTTTCCACGTATAAACACTGATAACTAAGTTGACTATA
>JAULKK010186220.1:0-16114 GCA_032355705.1 Rubia peregrina | reverse complement strand
GTATTATAGAGAATAGTTAGAGAACTGAATGTATATTCAATATGTATTTTTGCTTTATGAGTATTGCACTTTTTTTGTTTTTACTATACATACACTATTCAATGTACTCTTCTTTAAATGTAACATTTCATTTCATTTCATTTAAGTCACTGTAGTCTCTCCAGAATTTTTTGGAGTTTTTCCTCCACCTAAAATTGCTGAACACGTAATTAGTGTGGGAACCTCCAAAAAGCTAATGGTCAAGAAAGTCAGGTTTGCCCCTCAAAACTGTGGGACATGCAGTACTTTTAATCATTAAATATGGGTCCAAAAATAATACTCCATCTGTCTCACTATAAATTGCTTAATTACTTTTTCATATTTTTCAATGAGCATGCTTGACCGTAAATATCACTGGTTACCGATAATAATACCACATAAAAAATTAATATTTAGAAAATAGATGCTCTGATGAATATAACAATATCTCACATAATATTTTATAAATATTTTAATATTTATAAAGTTTGACTCTCAAAAAATAATTAAGCAATTTATAGTGGAACGGAGGAATACTTCAAAACTCTCTCTGCAGCTTCAATAGGGACAGAGAAAACGATATGAAGTATAACAGCAAAAAAATATTTGACTTCATCTATAAATAACTGCAATCAAACTTTACATTGTGTGATATATCGTAAAATAATGAACACCTGACGTTGATGAAAACGATTCATACCCAGCGAGAAGATATATTAGAAAGAAAGGAGAAAACGAAAAAGAGAGGGGGGAAAACAATTTCCCCTGGACAAAAAGATGAGGAGAAAATTATTCTTTTTTTTCCGGATCTATATTTGATTCGGGATGCGCAGGCCAGCATCTGCCAAACCAAACAGCATAGAAGAACTAAAGAAGCTGTTTGCAGAATCAAGAACACAAAATTTTGTTCATTAATTTAATCTCCTACAATCAAACTTATTGTGATTCATAGAATCATAAAAGTCAAACCTTTACATAGGTTAGTTGATTAGGGAAATTGAGTAGTCTTATGAAATCCTAAGGCATACCTAATACCTTGATACGCCCAAAATACTAACACTAATATTCACATATAAGTCATACGAGTAGTTTGAAATCAAAAGATATACTCACTAGTGGGCAAGTTGCCATTAAGAATGGTTATATCGGACCAGAAAGTGTCTTCTCTAAACGTGCCTTTGATCGTCGTCAATTCAAGGCAATTCCGAAAACCACCTTAAAAAACATCCACTAAAGGTGGTTATGAACCGCCTTTGAAAGGCATGAAGAACCGCTTTTAATAGGTTCCGAACTCATAACCTAGGCGCCTTCCATAAGCCCTTGAACATACGTTCCGAACTTCATGGGGTTCCAGACCCAGAACCAAATTCGGAGACTAAATTCTATCCTATGGAATGAGCAGATGACTTCCCAATTCGGGCCGATAATCTGGCCCTTCTCTGTCAAATGGCGGTATTTTTTGGGTGATTATTGTAACTACAAAATTTCATTCATATTCCCGACTCAAAATAGACCTCATTCCACATTCGCGATTGTAACACAATACGCGGAGGTATTCTACAACCTAACAAAAATCTATAGAAAACGTTAATTAAGCAATGATCTATAAATAGGAATAGAAATCAATACAATTCTATTCCGATCTTTTACATCACACTAATTTATCTAAATTATGTTACTCTACCGAGTTAGGGTTCCCAAGGGATGTTGAGCGGTCGAGAATGAGATGCCTAGCTAAACAATTTCATGTGTTGTTGATATCATCTTTAAAATAGGGCATCGTTGTCTTTGAAAGAACATGGGAGTAGCAAGATAGTAGCAAATATTATGTTGTATTTGAGACACTAAGAATGTTTTGGAGAAACAAATGTATAATTACCTTGTCAATTTCAAATAAATCAAACTTTACGTCTTCTATGCATTCTATTGTGTACAAGCTTACGTAATAACCACACTCCCATGTTTGCACTGGTTTCTTGTACTGATTTAAAACACACAAAAAATATTTGAAACGTCTAGAAACTCATAAATAAATCCCACTGAAAAAAGAAGCAATAGTTCTGTATTACACCTTGATTTCGACCACTTCAAAATTGATTTCACCTTGTATGTTATTATCCTTCATAGCCGACACCAAAATCTTGACAAAAGCTTCCGATGGTTGGAAGTGCAAGGGATCCAAACTGTTTCTTTGCATGAACAATCATATCACCCGCCAATGGTCCCTAAACACAAAAATTAAATTTATGTTGTTCGTAAACGTAATGAAGATCGTAACTATAAACTTTCAATGTATGGCGCAATGAATAATTTCTTATCATTCCTCCCAAGATTTTTCCAAAAGTAGTCAATTCTATCTTGGTTTGTACAACCAATTTCTTGAATCATCACAAGGAACATATATCCAACCCATAATCTCTTTTGTTTATACTCAAAGTGCAAGTACCTCGAAACATTCCATGAGCAGGACCAACATTCTTGTATTCTTTGTTCGGAATTGGCAACGGGAGCTCTTCACCAATGCTTTCTCCAAAGAAACTCTCAACAAACCTTTTGCAACTGGTACAGTGTGATGATGTTTCAAGAACTCGTGCAAAAATTTATCAGCTACGTGGAGTAGTCTATCATCAATGTCTTGATCAATGTATAACCCACACACGTGTGAACCCTACATTGCACGAGTTACAACTTTTTTAAATATGACACAATCATCGTATTAATGATTTGATAGAGTGAAATGTGTACATTTTTTTACCACCTGTGAGGATGACCTTGTCTAGGTTATCGGTTTCATCTTTAGGAGTTTGATACTTGCCTCTTGATTAACCTCAACATCTTTAGGTGAATGGTGTGATCCTCTTGATGACAGATTCCAATGGGGTGTCAAATCATCAAAATTCTCGGGATGAGCAAGCCCGATATATTGGATCAAAATGTCTTGTTGCTCCATTCGTTTCTCTTGGAGAAGCACTTGTTGATGCAATGTGTGGACCTGTAATGGTTGTTCACGATCAAATGACCGAGCTAAACCAAATGCCTCTCGTTGTATCAAGAACTCACTACTCCCTTAACACAGCCCGGGTGGTCGAGTTTATTTGTTGCCTCACAAAGAATGTCGTGCTTACCCGTGAGTATGAATTTCCCTTCTAATTCTTCATTCTTTAATTTTTCCCAAGTCCTTTGAGGAATAGATCACACCTCTCAATTTCATTCACATCCATTGATTGTACCGTAGCCTTTGCCTTTTCTTTGGTCATCTGGGCCTCGATTGCAATTTGAACATCTCTCTCTAGACATTATTGCACTAACTTCATTGCCGCTAATCCATATCCCCCACGGCTTTATCGGTGAGGAATTACATTCAAACCGACAATGCATTGTTTTTTTCCTCGTACCCTATGTTAGCTTGTTAGAGTCATGTTAACACTGAAGACATGTTAATCTAAATACTTTGTAAATTTAATTTAACTCTACTAACGTTAGAATCATTCTCCAAAACCCTTCTCTTGTGGATCTCCCAACTCCCGGTTGAATGTGTGTGTACGTTATCCATGGGTAATCACCTTTCTGTGAAGAAAATATGTACTCCCTTGACAAAGTGTATTTGTATTCCCTCAAACTCTTGCACATCATGGTCGTTGCCTTCTTCCTTATAGCTACCATATTCGGGGTATCAATTTCAAAGGGTCTCTATGAGGATTTAAAATGATGGTAGTAACAATATATGAAAGTAAAATTTGTAGAAGAAGAGAATGAGAAATTAGGTGGGGGAACATCACTACAGCCAATAACGGTACCTTGCACTCCATACATAAGGTTTTCTTATAGCCTTTCGGTACCTCATGCCAACTATCATACTTTATGTCTACCCTTGTTTTTCCAAATTTCGCAACCCAACTAGACCACTTTGCACATACTTTGGACAAACACTTGGCCGACTTGTTGAAAACTAATGAAGTTAACTCTCTTCTAGCCATCCTACATTCTAATATTCTACAATATGTTTTGGCTATTCCTACCTCGACGGATCCATCATCGTCATCACAACAAAATCCCAATATCGTGGGTTGGTTACATTCACAATTTCACTAATTCATCATGACACTAACTTCATAAACCAAAGTATTGAAGAAAATTGTAGACATGAGATCGACATCGAACATCTTCAAATTTTTACTCTATGTAAACAACCAACCCGCACTAAATATAATACAAAATATCATGACCCCGGGTACGACCTAACTCACAATCATTAGATATTCACTAAACATTCACATTAAACTATCAATACAATCAAAATCCCTAAAAAATTATCAACCATTAAAGAAACCATTATCCCCTTCAAAAAATCTATGGTTTAGAGCCACTAACATTTACATCAAACAAGTGGGAGCTTCATTTTGAATAAAGAATACTCGCCTTCAAGTAGAATAGCAAATGAGCTTCTTCCCCCTCAATAATGAGGAAATGAAGTAATAATTTACCAAGTATGAGAGGAATGTAAGAGTAATAAACATGAACATACTCCCTTCATTAATAGATGATGAAATGGTTAATCAGATATGAAGAGAAACGGAGTAGAGGGATGGAGATGTTTTGGTGTGGGAGAATGGGGAGAAAGTCGCATGCTTTCTTAGAGTATTTAATACCCTTTGAAAATTTTCCTTTAATGCTATTTTTCCTGTTAGATAGCACTTCCGAACTCAGAATTAATTACGGCTCTTTGATATTTACCCTACGAACAGGTTTCGAGTTTGGAGCTCATTTTGGTATAAAAAAATTGGCCCCAAAATCAGCAAATCGACATAAACTCAAAATCCCCAATTTAAACTCTCCTAAAACCCTAACCGTCATATTGTTCCCCAGTTCTCCAATCCCATCACAATGTCGAGGTCTAGGCATACAAAGAAGATTACTAGGGCGTCGAGTGACCATAGTCATCAACCATTCACCGAGATCGAGCCGTCAGAGCAATTTTTCAATAAAAGGCGGGGGAGAGATATGTTGAATTCTCCAAACGTAAGGTCTTTAACTCCAAAGTTATTAGTGCATATTTGATATCCTATTTAATTCTAATTTATTGTTTAGACCCTTTTAAGGTTCAACACCTAGAGAATTTGTTATGCTTTGAGGAAAATTTGTACGTAGACGAGGTGATTCAATTTTATGCTAATTTAGGACAAGGCATGAATAATAGGGATCCTACTAAGGTCCGTGGAAAAATAATCGCGGTTACTGAGGATACAATCAATGAGGCCCTTGTATCTCCCTACACCTCCCCTGAGAAATTAATACTCGACGATTCTCATGGCCCCTAGAAATCTATCACAAACAAAGTTGGTCATCGGTCACCAAAACCATCCCATTAGACTTTGTAGCCATGACTAGGAAATATTTCCATCGGAATGGAAGTACTGCAGGCCAAACGGAGAGCTATGACATTGGCGTCCTTACGGTTGAGCAGCGCCTGATTTATGAGTGGATATGCTTGAATGTGTTGCCCAAGGGTTGGCACACATGTGAGCCGACCATCAGCAATCTAATACTTTTTTACTACGTTGTGGAGGGGGTGAAGATAAACTTCGGGCTCACCATCATTATGAGCATGTTCAAGGTCGTGAATACGAAGAAAAAGGATCTCCTCTACGATGGATTGATCACTGCTATGATTATGAAAGCTGGAGTCCCACCCCAAGATCACTCTCTACTATGATATGGAATGGTTCCAAAATAAGTAGTTGTAGATCAGGTTTGACGGTAGATAGGAGTAACAGGAGATTCCTAGAAAGTCCATGAAGAACGTAAAAAGACTAGGAACGGGGATCTTGATAGATCCAAGGGATCATCTTCCCGTAAGTTTATAAATTTATTTTATATATTTTTTGAAAAAATTAAATATTGAATATTTTTTTGATGAATATGTATGTATAATTTGTTTGTGTTGACAAGTTCGCAGAGCAGTTGGAAGACCAAAATTAGCCGGTACTTGAACTGCATTTGTGGCGACATGGAAGAGGCCCAAGAAATGTTGGCTAAAATGGAGGCGTAGCAACAACGTTTCATGGAAGCCCAAGGAATCCAGCTTGAACTAAGAGAGGACAAAGAGCCACCAAACTTCGAGTTGATTTTCACAGAGAGCGAGGAAGAGGCGGCGGAGGGGCGGTGATGGTGTGAACCAAGATGATGGCAATGACTCGGAAGACATTGAGCACATGTTCGATGATGTGTATTAGAATGTAGATTGTATTCTGATTGTATTTTTGGTAAATAATTATTGTCTTCCCTTAGATTACCTAGTTTTGCTTATTTATTAAGCAACCCCTTATATAAATACTTACTTATATGTTCAATGAAATTAAGTAAGTTTTCCAGAATTATTATGAAGTTTTACATTTGTTGACAATTTTTTAGGATTAATTTCTTTGGAATTTGGTATGAGTTTATTTGATGAATTTAACTGGATGATATGAATCTTGCAAAACTCTACATTGCAAAAATTTGAGAAGCACTCTTAACGAAGGTTGATCAAAGCACCCTCTTGAAATCAAGAAGACACAAACAAAGTCTAGTCAAGAGCACAACTTTATGCTTCACTAACACAAGGAACTAATTAGCATGAACCCAAGCACTAGCTGCACAAATTTCTCACTAACTAGCCCGCAAGATTAGCTCACGGATTTGAAAGATATTGATAGCTTAATTAACCCACGGGATTAAGTAACAATGAAATGCTCGCAAGCAAGGAGTAATACCTCAAATTCATAATATATGATGTATAAATGGTGTAAGGTTATTAAAATGTTGAAAACACCCCCTATTTATAGTACATGGGTATGGTCTTCAAGAATACCAAGAAGACAAGGATTTGGTCATCTCTATCAGAAACTGGAATTCCTTATGGCAGTTTTAAGAAACTAAAATCATATTAAACTAGAATACCTAATTTAACCTAAATGATGACCAAATTTATCAAGTAAATCAATCATAATATTAGTTGACTTTTTGAATGAATCTACCATATCTAAACTTATCATATTTAATTCTAATCAAATAAAAATTGAATATTCTAAACACTAAGATAAATGCATGGCCAAAATTAACTCTTCTAACACCAATATGGACGAGTTGATGAGCCTTATTTTAAAATGAAATAAATTACAATGATCACACTACCTAATTTAAAAAAATCAGTGGGAAAAAAGTATAGTGTTATCCTCATAAAACCCTAATTTAACAAATGAATTAGAATACCCTAATTTGCACACTTTGCTTCCTTGTTTATTACTTAGTCAATGATGATTTCAAAATACAACATGATATTAATTTACACAAAAGAAATGAGCTTCAAAAACCAAATGTTACAAAAATTACCATTGGAACAGACGAATTTCTAAGTTTGGAATTCGATCGGATCTTTAGAAATACGGCCAAGAAACGGTTACGAGTCTGTAAGTCATTTGGCTCCAAATGAACATTGGAGCCGAATTTATTTTGGAGTTTGTAATAGTGGGTTCCGAGCTCGGCTTTGAAATCCGACCCTTCTTGGGTAAAAAAGTGAGGATTGATTTTATAATTAAATCAGTTCCGATTATGCAACGGATTCAGCTCCTCACATAGAAGAGCTGAATTAATATTTATGAGTTTGGAATGATATATTCGGATCTTTTATAACTTGGAAGATCCTCTGTATATATATATCTACCCCAAATCAAACGACACTCTCATTCCTCCTCAATTCAAAAACCCTAAAAAACCTTTTCGACTTCGAAAATATATCGGTCCCTCAACTTCTTCAAGCAAATACAAGTTGATATCAATGGAAAGAGGAGGTTCATCAAGCGTGCCCCGTTCTAGATCAACCGGTAACAATCTCGGGTGTGGCCAAGTCAAATTTGTCTCTTTGTTTGCTCTAACTGTGTACAATAAATTACATTCGAAAGGAAATTTCTTGATTTCTATTTAGTTGATTTCAATGAATATTTGTGACTAGGATTAGGCAATCCCTTAGAAAATTTTAGTGACCAACATGTAGAGAAGTTTCTCTCATGTAATGAATCGTCGTATTGTGATTTGACTTGTCAGTTCTATAGCAATCTACATGCTGTTGCGAATTGTGGTTACTGCACTAGGTTAGGGGATTGATATTACAATTGATCAGTGGAATTTGAATGAAACCTTAGAGTGCCTGTATAGGAACCCGAAAAGAGTTTACTCGGAAGACATAGAGGGTCTTTTGGATGATGTTTATCATAGGGGAAAATGGCCACTACTTATTGATTATCCATATACATACCCTATCCAATGTAGTGTGAGGTATTTCCAATGTAACATGGAGAATTTGGGTAAGCCAGAGACTTTTTATCTAAACCATTTGACAATCGATCTGTGTATTGTATATGAATTGATTGGTATATGTGTAGTTCCAACAGCCGAACACAACATTGTGCCTACCTACACCACCTTGTGTTGTTCTATTTCATAATGGAGGGTAGAAAAAAATCAACCCCGAGGTGGCAATATTTTGGCATATGCTTTGAATTCCTACCTCAACTAAGGTGGTGAGGAGCATCCCATACGGGAATTTGATCACCCTCATATTGAAGAAGGTCGAAGGGTTTGAAATTTTTGGTGAGAAGAAACCACTGAAGTACTTTGACAATACTTACTTTGAAAATAAGAGGTGGGTGTTGGTCGATCGTAAATGGTGGCATAAGACCCAATGAGGTAGGGGCTGAGCAAGAGGTAGAGAGTTGATGAAGGTTAGTCAATGTTATTTTTTGACTTAGTATTTCCGTAATTACTCTCTATTGT
This sequence comes from Rubia peregrina, assembly GCA_032355705.1. Classification (NCBI taxonomy): domain Eukaryota; kingdom Viridiplantae; phylum Streptophyta; class Magnoliopsida; order Gentianales; family Rubiaceae; genus Rubia; species Rubia peregrina. Next base: position 7,285 of record JAULKK010186220.1, on the reverse strand, counting down.
CATACATATTTATGTGTATGTGTTTAAATTTTGTAGATTTGGAGAAATTCTACCTCAAAAGTGTTAGAGATTTCTATAAGTGGGTTCACAAAGAGTTCTCCACCATGAAGGCAAAGATTTTGAAGATTGGGAAAAGACAACGAGCCTACAAACGCCATCTCATGTCCACCCACCGACCTCGTGTTAGTCGATCACATCGACGGGTGATCTTGAGGATGACTTAGAGTAGGATATTCCATACATGTTGCTTGTTTAGGTGTTCTAATGCTTTGAACTTGTCTCTTTTTTAGGATGGTTGTTTAATATTTATTGATAGTACAAGTGGTATATTGGTTCGATTTGACTTTGGCAATTTCGCAGTTTTATGGTTTGTAAGAGGATATGCTAGTTTATGTTTTTCAACTATGAATGCTATTTTTAACTACTGATGCTATTTCTAATTTCAAGTTTGAATGTTATATTCTATATAGAACTTTTTTTGTTCTTGTTATTAAGCATTGATAGATGTTTGATTCAAAATGAAACTTTGATCATTGAGAATCTAAAGCATTTCATTTTCAAAAATAAAGACAATTTCTTTTCTTCAGAACCTTCTTGTCCCTCCTCCTTTTATGGGTAATGTCCACCCAAATTTCCTCCTCATGATTGCTACATCCGCGAAACAGTTCAAACTATGATCGTCCTTCTCAAGCAAGATAATATTATCCAACCCTAAATCCGTTGAATTTTGACCAAAACCAAGAATTTATTCAACTTCATATTCTTTAAAAAAATGTGTTTCTCTTCCATAAAATCTCCCGCATAGGATTAGAAGGATCCTTTACATAAAAAAACATGGTTCACTTGGGAGGCTTATATGAAAGGATCTTCCTGTCAACCGACAAGACTCCTGTCAACAAGGGTGAAACCAAAAGCCTCTGTTCGCTGCCCATGTTGAAATCCACCCATTAACATTTAAAAAATGTGACTCGCATTATGACATGGTCAAGCTCCCAGACACCAGAAATTGTTCCAAAGTAACACTGATGAGCGTACAAAGGATTATTGGCAGTTCCATTACCGACTTGTAAAGCCTCGAAAAAGAGAGATATTTCACTATTCTTAGACACACCCTTATCATCGATTGATTTTGTGGCAAAAAAACCCCATTGATATCATACCCTCCACAAGAAAGTCCAACACCTAGTGGTCTACGTTCCAACCATTTAAATTTCATCGGATGATTGTGCATGGCTAGGTGGTCACATAACCATGATGCAAAAGTCGCATTGTGTAATTGGAGCACCTGAGGTTCATTGAAATTAAGTTTGGCGACCCTAATGGCATCCATGTGAATCTCTATATATGGAACAACGTCTTTATGATTGTGAAGAACATAAAGATGAGCAGTCGATAAATATTCCGCGCTATGGATGAAAGTCTAACCCCTTGAATTTCCAACTGTGCCTCATGTCTATAGGTTGGAACCCCAACTGAATTGACCTTTTACGTATACTTAGTACAAAAATCGATGACCTACTCTGCCATATACCATTGTACAATACTTGCATCGGAACTGTGCCGATTCTTCACAACATGCTTGAATATCTTCATGTACCTTTCAAACGAGTACATCCGCCTCAGTAACAAAGGACAACAAAGCTTTATTTCCCGCACGAGATGAACACACAAGAGGACCATAATGTTAAAATGAAAGGGGAAAATACATTTCCACCTGGCACAAAACTTCAACGATCATTGATTTCAACCGGTCCAACTTCGACACACTAATGTTTTAGCTACAAATGGACTTGAAAAACAGATATAGCTTTGTAATGCACAATCTTACATTGGACGGAAGTGACAAGCGAATTGCAATGGCATTCAATTCCTGCATTAGATTGTTACAATCATGAGACTTCAACCCAACCAACTTCAACTCTTCAACTGACACACTTGTAAGGATGTTGGACGAATACACGGTCGGGACCTTAACACTACTAAGGGTCTCAGAAGATGGTTTTTTGTCCAACGAAGACATAGAATAACAAGTATGGGGCAACTAACAATTCTCTCCAGAAGTCAATGGCCCTAATTTCTTCTTAATTCCCATCTCAACCAAATCCAACCGAGCATTAAGACCATCATTTTTTTGCGGAGGTATTCAACAACGTTTTGACCAAAGAATCTCACACATTCTTATCAATGTGCATGACATCGAGATAATATCAGGAAAAATGGACAATTTCTTCCAACTCCCATCCACGACCACTTTACGTTTATTCTTCCCAAATTCATTGGGTAAATTCTTCACTGAATAGAATATCTGGGAAGAAGAAACATAAAGTAGAGGTTAGAGAAGAACCCAATTCAAGGAAATCATTAATGGTAAAAAAAAATAGCATCGCTTTCAATGTAAATAAATCTCCAACACTACCGTCATATGTTTGAACACCCTCATTAAATAGAGTCAACGAATCTTCGACCATTTTGTCAAATTCAGCATTCCCATCTAATTCATCTCTCACTGCGTGCTACTCAATTCAATTGTCCAAGACGTTTCTCCAACTTCCCCATACCATACACAACGAGTGTAGGCTGTTTGAAACCCCCTCATTATGACATGTGCCTGCAATTTATTCCTCCTTAAATATACATCATTTCTACAATCTTTACACAAATATTTGGTTCGCACAACACCATTTTTAGAAGCATCTTCAAATACTAACGTAAGAAATGTTTCAACCAATGGCATGTAATAGGGTGATTTTCTATGATCACCAATGAGTTCATTATGATCCATCATCCTACAAGTCAATTACAATGCAACAAATTAGCATTCTCACAACAATAATCATAAGCGACCCCTAATTAACCTAACTACAAACCCTAATTAAATATTTATATATATAAAACCCTCATTTCAAGATAATGTCAAACAAAAAATGTATATACATCTTACCTTCTCCAATGGAAAATGATGCTCTTCAATGTACTAACTTTACTTCTTCTTCAATGGACTAGAATGGGAGAAAAACCTTCAAATTTGATTCTTTGTTAGATTTTTTTTTTTAAAAATGGGTACATTTTCCCCTTATATACAGAGTGGGTTCCGAACTCAGAACCCACATTCCTAAAAAAATTCAGCCCAAGTAAGTTCCCTTCCGAGTTCGGAACAAGGCCTCAATAGACCTTCCGAGTTCGGAAGAACTATTGTTCTTTCAATAAAGGGTTGGGACAATAAGTTATGAATTCGGTAGTAATATCGGGGCCATGTTCCAAACTCAAAAACTATGTGAGCCAAAGGTAATTTGACACAACCGCCTTTAATTAACGCTATAACGGTGGTTATTATAAAATCACCTTAATTGATGATTTAACCGCCTTTAAAATCAATTAGCGCGTGCCGAACATGGGTTCCAATTTTGGAACCCCTTTACCAAGGCGGTTCCACATTTTTTTAGAACAGCCTTCTATTGCCGTTTTTTATAAGTTGGTCTCTGCTGGTGACTCCACCTCTCCCACTAACTTTGGAGGTGTTTGCACTATAGATTTTTAATCAAGTTTAAAATTTTGACTTTCTATCTAATCAAATAAGCCAATAATAAGTGTTTGTCACTTTAAATATTAAGTGGGTGGAAAACATATTTTTTGCTAAAATAAAAATAATAACTTCTTTGGTTGGTTTTTGATTTTTTTAATATTAATAATTTATTTTTATACAAAAACATATAACAATTTTCAGTTGTTTATCAAATACTTTAGAAGTCAAAAACTTAAATTAAATCACTAGTCAAATCAGCCAATTATAACATTCTAACGATGAAGATGAACATTTAGTTTACTTTTGAATACTTTCTCTCTCTTGACCCTGTGGAGCCTTTCTTTTCCCCCCAAAACCCTACCTTCATCTTCTTCATTGGGTCGGTCGTCGCCGCTGCACACCACCACATGTGGTGGACTCCCCACAACAATCCCACCCACCCCAACACCACTACTCCCCTTCCCCAACCTCCTCGGAGTTACATCAACGTGATGGAAAGAAAGAGGGTCATACGGGATGCGCGTCTCAAATGCTTGGGTCACCTTGGTTCACGGGTCCCAGCTTTCAAACTAACGATGGTTCACGAATGTTGGCGGTTCGTGATGGAGAACGATGAAGAACATCATGTCGTTGATAGATCCACTGGTTGTTTCCCGTGAAGACTATAGAGAACATCACGATGATGATATATTCACTTTTTACGACAGAGAACGGCAGAGACTTTCATGACGGTATATGGGTCAGACTTTCGTAACAAAATCCTCTTTGCAAAGGCTTTCAACATAATGGTGATAGGTATTTATGATCTTTTTAATAGCACGACGACATTGTTCAACCGGTATACCTTCAATGTCTGCGGTGAACGAAGGGTATGTAAAATTTCTCTTCGATGTGGTAGCCAGTATTTTTTCCAGCGAGATCATTGGAAAAAAAACTTTCTAGCGAGGTCTTCTTTGCGAAGGTGATCAACATGATGATAGTAGGTATTTCTAATCTTTTCAATGACACGAGGGCATCGTTTCTACCACTATACTTCAATATTTGCGGTAAACAGAGGGTGCGCAAAATTTCTCTTCGATATGGTAGCTAGAATTTTTCAGCGAGATCACTGGTAGAAAGCTTTCCAGCAAGGTCGACATGTGAATAGGATGTTATATAGTATCTTCTGGTCTTCCATTGTAGGAGAGGGAAAAAATAAAGACGAAAGACATAGACAGTCTGCAATTGATGTGGTTTCGACTACATTTAGCAAGATGTAAAACTCAAAATTGTTTTGCTTGTGTGTATTCAGATTTATAAGTGAGTACAAAGGGTACAAAATACAATTATACATGGAACATGATATTGCAAATATTATAAAATCAATCAGAAAGGTATTCTTTCCCAATCCTACTTCTATGACACTATTAGTGGTTCTTAGATACTATGTTCATAAGTAAGCCCTTGTATTAGGATTTATGTATGAAGTAATATAGAATACAATAAATATACGGTGATAACACTCAATAAACCCTAATTTACTTCTCAATAATCTCTATTCTATTGTGGTAATTTTTTTTTTGAATTACATATAAGCTGTTGAACATATCATTTTACAAGACAAGTGACCAAATTACATATAAACATCATACTCTAAGATTAAATTAGGAGACACCACAATTTGAATCTATTGAAACCCAATGAATTTTGAAACTTAATCCATTTGAATAGTTAGAGATGCCCTCTTGAAAACACTCAAACGTTTCAGCACCAACAAACCACCACCACCGAGCGAGAACCACTTCGATTGCACTTTCATCGACCTCTTGCAGGTTGGAAAATCACAACGGGAATTACCGACACAGTCCTACATCGCCGCGTAATGCGTATCTAGAAATTTCTCTAAAATTTATAATTCTTAATAATAGTGTAGAATAAATTCTAGATCTCTCTATAATAAAGGAGGTGGATTAACTATTAAATCTAGGTCCAATTTACTATTGTGATGAAACTAATTACTAGTAACTTTTATTTAAATGGAAACAATGATAAATAATAATAAAAGAGAAAAGTGCATTTCTAATCCTATATTTTGGACGAATGTGTAAAAATGAAATTGTAAAATATGAAAATGTAAAAATAACCATTGACTTCGTTGGCCAAAATGTCAATAACCAAATTGGCCAGAAATTGGTGAAAAGACCATAACACCCCTGAGTTAAAAAAATTTAAAAATAAAAATATGAAAAGACTAAATCATCCTCAGTCCTCACCCTCACTTACAGAAACCCTCCGCTCTCATTTCTTCACCTAACACCACCGCTCCTCCTTCGCCTAAATTCTTTTGATTTCCATCTTAAACCCACCCGACCACTAAGTCCCGCCTGAACTCTTCCACACCCGCAACCACCAAGACCCGGAGAATCCACAACCACCATTGGAGTAGTCAACCAAGTCCTCAACTTGTCCGAATAAATTTACGTAGGGTTTCTCTTGGCTGGCCGTATATTCCACCTTCACTAGGTGGAGCGGCGGAGAGACAAGGACATCTGCTATTCATGGCACTTTTTTCTCTATACTTTCCAACCCATTGATATATGGGACTTCCAGCGAAAAGAGGTGGTGGTGGTGGTGGAGGGTTATAGGGTAGAGTCGGATCTAGGGTTTTAGCTAGCGGCGACGGATTTGGGTAACAATGGGGCTAGGGTGGAGCGACGTGGTGGTGATGGTTTGTAAAGGAGAGACGGATCTAGGATTTTAGCCAGCGACGATAGATTTGGGCGACGGTGGGGATAGGGTGGAGTGCGACGGGGAGAGGTGGTGGCTGGTCATTGAGCGGTGAAGAAAGATGGTGGTGGTGGGTTGTATGGACGAGATGGTTCTAGCTAGCAACGGCAGGTCAAAGATGGGGTTCAATAGCGGGGGCGGAGCAACGGCAGGGTGGCGGAGAAGGAGAAACTGAAGAAGAAGAAGAAGAAATGAGGGGTAAAATGGTCTCTAAATTTTCACATTTAAACTTAAGGATATTTTTTTTCATGTTTGGTCAATGACTGACTTTTCTAGTCAACACCGGAATTGAGTCAAATGGGTATAATTTCACAATTTTACAGAAACGTAGGGTTAATTTTACACTTTTAAATTTTACAGAGTTATATCTTCATTTTTTTTAATTTAATAGTGTCATTTTTGAACTTTTCTAAAAAAAAATCTTGTCTCGAACTCACCTAGTCACCTGTCAAATTTTGGATGGCTTATCATCTTTTTTGGGCCGAATATACCAACCAATCTTTAATCACCTCAACATTCTGTCATGTAAAAACTTCAAAACCGTATAGATATGAACCGGAAAAAAAACTAAAAATACAAAGACACGGAAAGAGGAAAGAGGAAAGAGGAAAGAGGAAAGAGGAAAGAGGAAAGTTAGATTCAATTTATCAAAAAGCCTCCATAAAAAAAGGAAAGAAAACTAGAAGGTCTCTATCAAACTTTGCCATCAATTATATGCATCCCCACGGTATCAATACTTTGCAAGTTGTGTTCAAAATAAATTTCAAGAAAAAATCAAGTTGCTTTGCAGTTTAATAATAGTAAATGTATTACCATAAACGGCGGAACTGGGGTGAGTCGGTGCAGCCGCCCCCCAAACCTCCGGTGACCAGGGTAATATACCCCTCCTGCCCCAGTCCTGCCCCTGCTAGCCCAGCCCTGCCCCAGCCCCGCCCAGCCTAACCCCGCCCCTCCTCAATACTCCTTCGAGTTCTGTCACTGATTACCATTCATAAA